>BHEV01005877.1:0-16974 GCA_004319985.1 Emydocephalus ijimae | reverse complement strand
ATTACATATGAATGATACACAGTTGTTTCAGCATATGAATGATACACAGTTGTTACATTTGAATGCTACATAGTTTCAACAAAATTGTTTCTCCAACATAATTAAAACAGGTAAAAATAATTTGAGATAATACTTTTATTTATATGTATATATTTCTTAGTTTTGCACAATCTTTGTTTTGTATTGTCCAGGACCATATTCCTCCTTTTTCTATGACCAGCCTCAACTTAATTTACAAAAATTAAGAATAAACCTGAGGTATAATCTCAACCTGACAGGAAGAAAGTTCAAAAGTAATGTTAGAAAGTATTACTTTTAAAAAGGAGTAATGGAAACCTGGAAACAACTTTCAGGAAAGACAGTCAATCATTGGTAACTGAATTTAAACATGGATAAACATGTCTATCATCTGTCTTTTTTTAAAAAATGAACAAAAATAATCTAATAAAAATTAATTAATAATTTAAAATAATAAATAAATTAAAAAGAAAACAAAAACAAACAAGTGAATAATTCAAAGGGCAGACTTGATGGACTACTGAGTCTTTTTTTGCCATCAGTTTTCATGTTTTTAAAATATTCTGAAACAATTACCTGCAAGTTAAAAATAACAGAGCTTTCTTGTAAAAGAATAAAATGTAAAAGCAACTGCTAAAAGTATTCAAACATCTTAAAAACAAATCAGACAAGACAGCATCACCCATAACAGGCAAAACCCTTGGGATATTGTCTTTGTGCGATAGCAAATTACTGTAGATTGTCCTAGTAGAAAAACTTGTCCAAACAGCATCAATCTTCTGAGGTGGAGAAGTGGAGACACTTAATGACTCAGTTCATATTGTTTCCACCTCCCCAACAACCCCTCACAATCACCAACTTTTAAAGTGCAGAGCATCTCAGCACTTTGGACTTACTCTGTTTGTACTCTGTGTCAGAATGTCACTTTTCATGCTTTGGGTGTGCAGAAAATTTCAGGAGTGTCATTTTTTGTCTGGCACCACTAATCTTTTTTTCCCTAGCTTTGAGGAGGAGCTGACAATTAACATTAATCTGGGTACTCAAAGCTATCAGAACTTGCTAGTGGCACTCAGAGCTGACAACAAACCACCAAGGAACATTACTCTCTGAATTTTGGTTGGTAAGAATTATTAAGGAAAAAAATAGAACAAGAATTTCAACACACAAATGTGCTCTCAAATGTGCCTTGTTTATTGTTTAAACTATTTGGGTCTAGTTTTCTTTCTCATGTATTTTCCATGAAGTGGAGAGAGCACTTTTCATTTCTGAGACAACAGGCTAGCCTCTACCTGCTTTTTGGTTACAAATTACTTACTAGTCCCGTAATCACTATGAGAATCTGCTCTCAGTTACATGAACTCAGAAGAAACCAATATTGGAACCAAACACTCAGAGCATCATGGGCTCCCATTATTGGTGGTGTTTGAACAGAGGCTAGGTGATTAGGTATCCTAGATGTTTCAGATTCCTATACAAGACATGAGACATAATGTGTCCCTTTTCATTCTCCATTGCTATGACTGTAATTTACTTTCTTTGAAAGAAACTGTTAAGTATTGAGCATGGGTTAGAATAAATGGAGACAAGCCTCTGAACGGTGAACTTCAGCTCTTTATTTGCATAGTGACTTCTCTATTGAACAACAGTGAACTCTGCCTTATATAGGCAACCCTCGTACGATTTAACCAATAACGAGCTAGGAACACTAGCTCTTGCAACCAATAAGAACTCTCTGTTAAGGGCCAATCGGATTCCTCAGAACTGGCCAATCTGGTCTGGCCGCCTAACAGCCAATCAGAAATGCAGGGCCAGAACCCTGCACTTTACCTCAAGCTCATACTTTATTAACCACGTTGCATACACAACACCCCTTCCCCCTGGCTTCTTAATTCAGGTGCAGTTATATAGTCCCTTAAATAGGACGGTTGTCTTTTAAGTCTTTTTGATTTTCGTTGGATTGGTTGATTGCAATCCTGTTGAGGTAGATCATTGTTTGGCAGTGGTTCTGCCTCTTGATCAGAGTTTACTTCTTTGTCATTGCCGACATTTTCCACAATTTCCTGAGGTGCAAACATTTCTCCTTCCTGCTCCATTTCCTGAGTATCACTTAATTCGTTGTTCCCTTCGAACGGGTTCCCTGGAACTTCATCTTCTTCCGTACCTCCCCCCCCTCAGTTTGGTCATAGGGGAGTTGTTGACTGGCCGTTGTAAATCGTGACCGCAGTTGGTCGATATGCCGTTTTCACAATTTATTGTCCAGGCATTGCACTACGTAGGATTTGGGGCCGGTTACACGTACTACTGTCGCTTCTATCCATAGCGGATCGCCCGATAAGTTTTGTGCATAAACGGGGTCTCCTACCTGGAAGGTGCGACAACGGCCGCTGGATCCTATTGGTTTTTCCGGTTCGTAAGCAGGGTGCAACCGGTCAAGGTGGGAGTGGAGTCTTCGTCCCATCAGTAGTTCGGCGGGAGTTCTGCCGGTGACGCTATGTGGAGTGATGTTTTGCAAGAAGAGGATTTGATTGACCTTGTCATCAATATTGTCATAGTCTACCTTTTGCAAGGTCTTCTTTACAAATTGGACCATGCGTTCTGCTCGGCCATTGGTCTCAGGGTGCGCAGGCGAGGTGAGCGTATAGCGGATGCCGCAGTCAACGAGGTACTGCTCGAACATTAGTGCAGTAAACTGTGGCCTGTTATCGGACACCAGGACGTCTGGCAATCTGTGGGTTGCAAAGAGTCTGTTTAGAATCTTGATAACCGCCTCGGAGGTCGTAGTCATCATACGATGAATTTCAAGCCAATTGGAGTAGGCGTCGACTACAAGTAGGAAGGTATGGCCCTTGGTTGGCCCCACTAAATCCAGGTGGATTCTGGACCAGGGTCCACGTGGCGTCTCCCATTCAGTAGGCATGGTTTTGGTGGGGTGTTGCTGACTTGTTGGCAATTGGGACACACTTTAACCCACTGCTCGATTTGCCGGTCCATGCCCGGCCACCATGAGTAGCTTCGTGCAAGCACCTTCATGCGCACGATGCCGGGATGGCCTTCGTGCAAAATTTGCAGCAGCATTTTCCTGAGTCATTCTGGGACAACGACTCTATCACCCCAGATGATACAGCCCTTTGGGGAGAAAAGTTCAGTCTGTCGAGATTTGAATGGTGCGACGTCATCTGGTACTTGGTCCAATGGCCATCCACATTCTACCCAGCCTAAGACTCTAGCTAGGGTGTGGTCTCGTTTGGATTCTCTCGCGATGTCTCGGGTGGTCATGTGCGGCGAGTTGAGTGCTTCGATTTGCAACGTGGTTGCCATTGGTGCCGGATCGTCGAGAGTCTCTGGAAGCGGTACCAGACTCAATGCTTCGGCGTGGGGAATGGCTTTCCCCGGGCGATATTGCAGTCGATAATTATAAGCAGGTAGGAATTCTGACCATCAGGTCATCCTAGGGGATAATATGTAGGGGGTTGGCTTGTCCCCGGCTATTATCCCTAGCAATGGTTTGTGGTCAGTTACAATAGTAAAAATCCTCCCATACACGTATTCATGAAATTTCTTCACAGCTGAGACGATTGCAAGGGCTTCTTTATCAATTTGTCCATAGTTTCGCTCTGCTTTTCAAAGAGTCTTTGAAAAATATGCAACAGGGGCTTCATTCCCATTAGGCAGTACTTGGCTCAAAATGGCTCCCACGCCGAAAGGTTATAACTAACGGTAAAGTCTCATCATACTGCATGAGTACAGAGTCAGATGTGAGCAGTTTTTTAACATTTCGGAATGCCTGTTCTTCCCGGTAACCCCATACCCACAATGCTTTTTTATCTAATAACCGGTGTAACAGTTCAGCAACAGTTGCTATGTGCGGTAAAAACACATTATAGAAATTGATGAGGCGAAAGAACACCTGGAGATCGGCCTTGTTGCGTGGCCTGGGAGAGTTTTTGATCACCTTTAATTTACTCTCGGTAGGATGAATGCCCTGGCTATCAATCCGGTACCCTAGAAACTAAACACTGTCAGTATACAATTTACGTTTATTTTTTTTAACCTTAAGTCCAGCCTCTTGGAATTTTTTTAGGACGCATTTTAAACGGTCATGTAAGATTTTTTTTGTAGGGGCTGCAATTAATACATCATCAAAATAAGGGACCACGCCCTTAATTCCTTGTAATAACCTTTCCATAAGGCTCTGGAAGATCCCCGGGACTACACTCACTCCGAATTGCAGGTGGGTACATTTAAAGGCACCCCAGTGCGTTACAATAGTTTGGGCCTGTGCCGTTTTTTCATCTACTGGTAATTGTTGATAAGCTTGAGCTAAATCCAATTTAGCTAAAACCTTCCTGCTCCCCCAGGGAATGGAGGAGGTGCTGTACCACCGGAACTGGATACGCGTTCTGCTGTAGGGCGTGGTTCAAAGTGGCCTGGTAGTCCCCACAAATTCGGATTGACCCGTCTGGCTTAATGGGTGTTACAATAGGGGTTTCCCATGGAGAGTGATCGATGGGTTTCAACACCCCTTGAGCAATTAGCTTGTCGAGTTGTTCATCTATTTTCGATTTTAGGGTGAACGGAACTCGACGGGGCTTCAAGTGAATGGGAGCTACTTTTGGATCTAGGCTGAATGAGATCAGGGTCCCCTTATACTCACCTAAACTGTCCGTGAAGACATCACTGAACTCAGAGATAAGGTCTTCCTCCCAATCACAACCACTCGGTTCACACCAGCCACTTCAATGCCGAGTGGTGCGAACCATTGGAGGCCTAGTAGGCTAGGCCTATCTCTATCGATGACCGTTAGAGATAAGTATGCTGTGTGCTTCTTGAAGGAGACTCGAACTCGGCAGGACCCGACGACGGGGATTCGATTCCCCTGGTAGTCCTTGAGGATGAGGCGTTGAAATTTGAGGTCTTGGCGTTGGATTGTGGGGATGAGTTGCTTGAGTGTCTTCCAAGACACCATCGAGAGGGACGATCCCGAGTCGACTTCCATGTGGCACGGCTGGTTCTCGATGGCTACGGTGACTCGGATTTTCTTAGTGTCCAAGGCTGAGGCGTGACCGATAGTGATAGTATGGTGAGCCTCTTCTCTCTGTACGGCTGGATTTCTGTAGGAGTGGTTTACTGGCATTCGCCTTACAGGACGGCTTCCTGTCGATTGGTGATAGTTAGCCCCTTTTGAGGCCTGGCTGAGTCCTGGCAAGCTACGGCAGACTCGCCCGATGTGGCCTCGTTTCCCGCACTCATGGCAGAGTGCGTCGCGGAATTTGCATTCGGACCTGGCATGGTTGGCTCCACAACCAGCGCAAGGGCGTAGGGGCTTCGGACGATGGTCCCGGTTGGACCGCAATCGGTGGACCCCTTCTTCATCGCTGTCTGACGACGAAGAGAGGTCTTCATGGTGCGTGGTTGCAGGCTGCCCTTCTTAGTTGGGTGGAATTTCGCTGGCAGGTGGTGGTACCGTAGCGCAGTTTCGGCGGAGTTGTGCAGCCGACTTCCTGGTTGCTTCTGCTGCAGTAGCATCGGCGATGGCGTCAGCAAGGCTGATGTCGCCTTTCGCCATCAGCTTGCTTTGTAAGCCTAGAGCATCTAAGCCCAGAACTATTCGATCTCTCAGTGCCTCTGTTAGGGATAACATTGTTTACCCTAACTGGTTTCGGTAAAATAATAAATATGTAATCATAGTTTGCAAGTTAAAGTGTCTGTAACTTTAACTGGAGGAATGTAATTAAGGGAGTGGTTGTAAAAGCACCATAAAAGAAGCAAGACGGCAGCTTGCCCTCTCTCTGGCTTTGATGATCCCTGATTACTGTTTGAAGACTGCATTTTGCCTTGCTGGAACGGTAGAGAAAAGGACTGTTGATTTATTGTAAGTGAACTGACCTTGGATATTTCTACACGGACTTTTGCTAACTGAATATCCTTGAATGGACTGACTAAATGATACATGACTAATGGACTGTTATTTTGACTATGCTATAAACTCTAAATGGAATAAACTATATTTTTGATAACACAAGTGTATCTGTTATTTTTACTGTATGTTAACAAACATACAAGCTTATCTCACTCATTTATCTGTATGCCTATCTGACTAACGCTGCACATTCTGTTTAGCTTGTCTCCTTAACACTGGTTGGGGAACCCAGGCTTAACAGCCTCTTCTAAATCGGTGAACCCGCAGAGGCCCCCCAAATTTCAGAGGTCCGCCACCAAATCGGCCACGCTTTCCCCTTTCCGTTGGTTCCTCTGATAAAACTCGTGGCATCTCATGAGCGTAGGCACGGTTGGTGCGTAGTGGCCTCTCAGGATGGGTTCGAGGTCGTCCCAGCTCATGGCCTTCACTTCTCGAGGTTTGGCCAGCGCTTTAGCCATCTTAAATATGGCTGGGCCGCAATGTGTTAGGAACAACACCCTTTTCTTTGCTGGCGTGGCGTCCTTTAGGTTGTTCGTCTCAAGAAACATTTGGAAGCGATCCATGTAGGATTCCCAGTCCTCTTGGTTTGGATCGAACGGAGCGGGTGGTACGATGCCACCAGACATGGTTCCGTTGTTGGCGTCGTCTGTCACGTGCTCGGTATTTCTTCCTGGCTTCTTCGGTTCAGATGTCTCCAAATCCCACCCTCATCGCCAGTGTTAAGTATTGAGCATGGGTTAGAATAAATGGAGACAAGCCTCTGAACGGTGAACTTCAGCTCTTTATTTGCATAGTGACTTCTCTATTGAACAACAGTGAACTCTGCCTTATATTGGCAACCCTCGTACGATTTAACCAATAACGAGCTAGGAACACTAGCTCTTGCAACCAATAAGAACTCTCTGTTAAGGGCCAATCGGATTCCTCAGAACTGGCCAATCTGGTCTGGCCGCCTAACAGCCAATCATAAGTGCAGGGCCAGAACCCTGCACTTTACCTCAAGCTCATACTTTATTAACCACATTGCATACACAACAGAAACTGAAATAATCAAAAGTGTCTGGACTTTTAATCTTCAGTAAACTTCACAACAGAGTAGAGGTTCATCTTGGCTCTCATCTATGCAAATCTAAACCTAAACCTAATATCAAGTTTTTCATAGAATAACAAAGCTTTTTTTAAATTGTATTTTTAACAAGATTGTATGCAGTATGATTGACTAATTAAAAAAAGTATATTTCTATAATACAGCTTCATCTACCAAATGATTTTATGAAATTTTGAATCCAGTAAACAGTTTAATTTTCAAAAATATTTCCTTTTCTAAACCTATATTAACTTTCATGAGAAAAAGATGATGCCATTTTGATAAATTATCACACATTGACAACACCTAGGCTCCAATTAGGCTGCTCCTTTTAGCTCCTGCTGACAGATTATGTTCACATGCTGTCCTTTCTGCTGTACATTAATGCAAATTTAACATTTGCTTCAAAGGAGCTGATGGCAGTACAGTTTGATTTCACTGGGGATTAGCTGGGCCCAGCTTGTTGAGCAAGTTTTCTAGATAAGCATGAATATCATATTGCCAAAAGTGGCCACTGAGGCACAGTTGCCATTTTAGGAAGAGTATAGCCTCCGAACAACTATTCCTTTTAGATCTCAGAAGGGTTGTTTTCCATTTTATTTACATCTATAGTTATTGTACAATGATGTCCTGTAAAAGGAAATTGACTTAGTGGTCAATTCTGGACATGTCCCTGAACTTCTCACTTTGGGAAATAAAGACTGATAGCTATTTTGCCTTGAAGCTACAAGTAGGATGACTGAATACAAGAAATGAACAACTGACTCAAGTTTCTTAAAGATGCGAACATGAATATAAAAGATTTGAATAGCAATAAAGACAGCCAGATACCTTCAGATATCAAGGAATCCTGGTGATAATAGTACCTTCCTAGGAATTCAGGTCTATGCAGAACTTCATCTCTATTTATTTTTATTAAACAAATGTACATGGCCACCCAACTGCATATAGTGACTCTACACACCTTATAGTATTGAAATCCACAATATAAAACCCTATGAAAATTCACAGCACAAAATCTCTAAAACTAGATGTAATCTACTAGCTCTGAACCTTTCTTCCATTATTCTATACTCCTTGGAATGCCCAATTTCCCATCTCTCTTTACACATTATATAGATATATTTGCAAAGAATTTATGGTGTACTTTTAATTGCCTCATCTTACCTGTTTTGATGATTTGGTCACTTGAGCTTGGACAGCTTTATTTGACCAAATATTGTCCATTGTCCATCACTGTGACATTTAAGAAAATTCCAGTAAGACTCAGAAATTATTGAGTTTTTGCAGAGTGTCAGAGTTGTAGTATTGTCTGCCAATGGCACTTGAAATCATATTGGAAAGTATTTTTTCCAATATGGAGAGAACTGGTTTATATGATGTTAAGGATACAGGCAATAAACTTGTGCAGGCCAGGCAAAGAGCAAAGACTCATAATGAGCATATTTTGAGCATATAAACAAAAACATAGTATATTTTTTCAATCTACATACAACAACAACAATAAATCATAACTCTTATTTGGTACCTTGTCTTCTTAAATGCCAGGTATAAATAATTCATCTACAAGTAACAAATCAGTATCTGGTATTCTATATATTAGTAAATTAAAAAATGGAATTATCCATATCTCTTCTCAATTTGGTTTATGCTTATAACACAACAGCGGGAAGCTTTCTACATACCCTGTTTCTCCAACAATACCAACCCCCCCATAGGAAGACCCAGCATGTTTTCTAGGCATAAAATGAAATTAAGCCCCTCCCCCCAAATTTAGGCCTAGTTTAAAACATGCAAAATTGGGGGGGGAGGTGGGGGGAACTTGCCATTAGGAGTGCTCCGCGGGCAGCTACGCCTCACCATCAGCCGCTCCTAATAGCCAATCATGGTGGAGCACAGAGGGCTCCCTTACTCCTCCCTTACCAGGTCAGCAGGTGGGCGGCGTCGGCGTGGATGTCCGGCAGCATTTCAGCTGCTTCTCAGGCCTCCATAGCTTCCACAGTTCCCACCAGTACTGGCGCTTCTCTCGCCAGTGCCGTCTCCAACAACAGCGTCTGAGTCCCTCCTGCTTTTCTCCCATCCCCGTAACAACAGAAAAAAATTTTTTTGAAGTACCTGGGAGTGCTGCATGCTGCATTTTGGTTTAATCCTGAGCGGCTGGGTGAGCGTGAGAAGAGCCAAGCAAGCCACTCTGCTGCTGCTACCCTTGGTGCTCCAGCCTCGGGCTCTGCAAGTTTGCAAAAGTCCCGGTACGCAGCCCATTCCTGCATTCCAAGTACCCAGGCCGAGCTGCAGCTGTCCCTTTCTCAACAGTGCCATCTCCAACAACAGCGGCAGCAGCAGCGGGAACTGTGGAAGTTATGGAGATGGCTCCCCCACCCGAGAAGCGGCTGAAATGCTTCCACGGTTCCCATCTCTGCTGCCGCTGTTGCTGCTGTTGTTGGGAACGGCGCTGTTGAGAGAGGGACAGCTGTAGCTCGGCCTGGGTGCTTGGAATGCAGGAACGGGCTGCGCACTGGGACTTTTGCAAACTTGTAGAGCCTGAGGCTGGAGCACCAAGGGTAGCAGCAGCAGAGATGCTCGCTTGGCTCTTCTCTTGCCCACCCAGCTGCTTGGGATTAAACCAAAATGCAGCACGCAGCGGTCCCAGGTACCTCAAAATGGTTTTTTTCCTGTTGTTACGGGGATAAGTGAAAAGCGGGAATGACTCAGATGCTGTTGTTGGAGATGGCGCTGGTGCACGGGAGGGGGGAGAAATTAATTCACCCCCAAAAAGATGTCCTAGCCATTTTTTCGGGGCTCAAAAAAAAAAAAAAGGCCCGGGCTTATTTTTTGAGAAACACGGTAGTAACAATGACAATTCCGCTTTACATTTATATCAATTAACTTTTAATAAAATATGTTGGCATGCTACCTCACCCCATTTTTTTTTTGTGCCAATTCTGAGTCATGTTGGTGCATGATTCCAAGAAATAATACCAATAAGGTTTAAACCATAGGATCACTATGTCAGCACAATCTGTGAAAAATATGTCTCAAATCTTTAATAAGTCAATATATAAACAAAGAACTTCAAGACTTCTCCAGAACGATTGGACTTACTGGGATAAATCACCCATGCCTTTTTGCTTGGGGTTAGGCTTTCATCTCCAACATTTATGGGTTAATCTGCCCTGAAACTTTTTGAGTAAAAACTGTACTCTCCTCATCCCCACTTCCCACCCCAAATTAATTCATGATGGTCTGCTTTGAGCAGGGCTTTCAAACTTGCAGCCGCAGGCCAGATGCGTCATGCACTGGCCATGCCCACCCCCCCGTTTAGTGAAGGGAGAAAAATTGTGATACATTACATGACAATGATGTGCCATCACAAGTTTGACACCCTTGGCTTAGAGCATCAAATCTTTCCATGGTCTAATGAGTCTTTTAAAATTTCTTCTGTTAAGCATCTGAACACCCTTAAGAATTAAGAAATCTGCTCATACTAAGATTCATCATTAAAACAATGTTCCTCATTAACAGGCAAGCATCTACCGCTCAAAAAGAGGCTAGTTTGCCATAGATATGTTTTGCCACCAAAACTTTGAACTGTCCTCCAGCTCAAAAAGATCAAGATCAAAGTGCAGAGCACATTCTCTGGAGACATTTCATTCTGTGTTTCAACAAGATAGCTGCATTGAGGAAGCTTCACTGGAATGTAGGGTAAAGATCTGACACACAGTCTGCACCTTAGTACCAATCTTCCTGAGCCTGGAGGAAACCAATAAAAAGGTATGATCAAAGCATAATAGTAAAGCACACACATTGCACCTAGAAAATACAAGTTCCATGCACTGTTTTCATTTAAAGCATTTGATAACTGGTAATGGAAAATCTGATATTAGGCAATGATGGACTAAAACAGGGGTGTCAACATAGGGTTGTTGCGGTGTCACACTGTCATCATGTGATGTATCGTGACTTTCCCCCCCTTTGCAAAAATGGGAGTGGGAGTGCCCAGTGTATGAAGCATCTGGCCCTTGGGCCACAAGTTTGACACCCCTGGACTAAAAAGACAAATAGTTTTTCCAAGGAAGTAACCAAGCATTTTCACTTTTTGAAATGTCATCTTTCTTAAAAGGGTGTCTAATTCAGGTTCTTTAATTTAAAAACTTCTAAGGTGGGATAGAAGGTTTATAAAGTTCTCTACCTACTTAATTGGAAGCTTAAATCTAAAAAAACAGAAGGCACTGCTTTAAGAGTCATTTTAATTCACCAACATGTTAAAGAAAATGCATCTATTTTTAGCCTTGTAAAGAAGCCTCAAAAAGAACATGGCTGCTTTAAGTAAATAGGCATCTAAAACACCTTTAAAAAAAAAAACTTTCAATTATTTTATTCATTTGTGGTATCTATAATAATGTTCAGTTAAATGTTATTTAAGCCTTAGCTTCTTTTGCAAAAGACTGCAAAGAACTAATTCCTATGATTTCCAGGAAATAAATAAATTGTATGGACAAGTTGTAAAAGCAGAAAAACTCCAGTTTCTTACTCAAGAAGGCTTTTTTTCCTGGATCTGGTAAACAGAAGTCAATAATGGTCTGGCCCTTTTTTAACAGTGTACAAAGGAAAGATTTATTCACCCTGGTTTTCCCATCTTCCTTGAACCAGTGTAAAGTTATTTCTCTGCTTGCAGTGAGATACAGATTTGAATGATATTCATAAATATCTTTTAAAAACACAGATATTCTAACTGGAGAAGAAGAAATAAAAAAGAGTCCAAAAGCCAATTCAGATGTGGTGTGAGAGAAGCCACTTCAATTGGCTAGTATTCTTCTACTATGGATGAGTTAAGGAAAGAATTCCCCCAAGCTACGGTTACTTCTTAGATTCGGGTGGGCTTCTCTTTGACATTTTAAACCCTTTGAAGAAAGATTTCCTTTGAGCCATGTAAAGTCTTTTGTGGTGATGGGAAACATACATTTATGATTAAGAAGAACACAGTGTACAAGTGGAAATGGTATAACAGCATGTGACTAACCAAAAGTCTATTAAGAGAAAATATCAATCTGGAGAGGTTTCTTGACCTACTTTGTTTCTGGAAGGACTGGAAATGTAAGACAGTCTGGAAATTCAAACAATACACTCCTCCCCACCACCACCACCCCTAATTTGGACTATCTAAAACTATCAGTGTAACTAGTTGGCCATGCTTAACAGAAGATACACCTACAATGGAATGGTCTACTTTTAAGATACAGAACCTTATGAGAGACATTGAAATAGTCATCAACAGTTAGCATACAAAAGCCAGACTGCCTGGAGACACAGGTCAGCTGGTCGCAGCCTTTGCCATTGTGGTTTCAGACCTAGCCTGTGGATAGAAGCAGCCTTGATCAGCATTGGCGGATGATCTAAATTGAGAAGAGACCCATAGCAAAGACTCAGTTTAATGGATCTGGCCTTTGCAGATTTCAAATTGATTTTCAAATCAAAAATGGATTTTTATATGATTTGTACCACAAATGGTGCCTTTCATATCAGTTATGCAAATGAAACAATTACATAAATTTATGTAAGTACAAATTACATAAAATTGCACATCACTGATAACACTCACCTCAAACCCTAGACTTCTAATAGTTCATCAAATCAAGGAACTACTAATTTTTATCTTTGAGCATTGACTGTAGTTTTCATGTGAGTAGTTGACTGATGTAGAACATTATGCTTTGATGATGGTTCTGGACTTAGAGGGTTGAGTCTTCTCAAAAAATGTTGCTGAAGGATGACTGAAGAACCTTGGTCCTTCATTTTATGAGGTTCCTTGTATTCTTTATATGGTAGAGAAAAACCATATGAAATTTGAAAAATTGGGTTGCATCAGTATGCTAATTCTGCATCACTTTTTCAACCTATGCCTAAAAATACTTTGAAAACTCTTAATTATTTTTCAGTCTAATGCAAAATAGGATCTAACTGAACTAATCAAATTATAATCCACATGGAGATCTGTGGATTCACGGATAATAAATTCTCGTTTCTGGTACTGTTAAGTCCTGAGCATGGGTGCAAGGAACAGAGATGAGACATCGAACGGTGACTTTAACTCTTTATTGTGAAATAAGAACAGAGCAAATACTTGGGCAGCAGCAGCTCTTTTATAGAGCTGGCTGCTGTCAAAACTACCAATGATTTGAGTTTACCACTCTCACAAGTGTCCAATCAGAGAGGCCTGTTAACAGCCAATCAGACTGGCCAGAAACGACCAATCATGACTCGCTATTCGCGGGCCAATGAGAAGTGCAGGATTATGAGCCTGCTGCAAAATAAAGCTATTTAGGGTTGTTACTGCTGCGTTGGCTTAGTCCATAACACCCCTCCCCCAGAGGTTCTGTCTGAGGGGTGGGGTGACATACTCTCGTAAATAGGCAGGTCGCTTCACCTGTCTGCCTGACCTGCGCTGTTCCACCGGTTTCTGTCCTGGCTCTGGTTCCGGTAGGCTGTCGGCTGGGCTGGATGGTGAAAATGGTCCCGCTGCTCCTTCGAATGGCTCCGGGCTGTTCTCCCTGCTTCTGCCAGTGCTGTCTTCCAGGTTCCCCAGATCTGCTGCCATCGCGGTGCTGTCACGCAGCGAGGCCACTCCCTGGCTCAGTTCTCCTTCTGGCGGTGAGTATCCCCTGGTTGGTTGTGTAGACTGCTGGGTTTTGGTTGTTAAGTCATCTGTTATTTCTTTTTCGGCCTCCTCGATGTTCCTTCCCCCCCAGTTAGAGATTCAGAGGCTGAGATAGGACTAGGTGCTAGTCTGGAATGGAGTTGGTCTATGTGGTGCTTTCACATCTTACCATCTGCAGTTTGTAGGCGATAGGATCGGGGTCCCATAAGTTGCATTATGGTAGCGGGGACCCACAATGGGTCGACCGAGAAGTTTTTAGCAAACACAGGGTCACCTTCCTGGAATGCCTGCTGGATCCTGGGGGTTGTTCAGGCATGTAATTTGGGTGGAAGCGATCGAGATGCGAGAGAAATTTCCNCGATGTTCCTTCCCCCCCAGTTAGAGATTCAGAGGCTGAGATAGGACTAGGTGCTAGTCTGGAATGGAGTTGGTCTATGTGGTGCTTTCACATCTTACCATCTGCAGTTTGTAGGCGATAGGATCGGGGTCCCATAAGTTGCATTATGGTAGCGGGGACCCACAATGGGTCGACCGAGAAGTTTTTAGCAAACACAGGGTCACCTTCCTGGAATGCCTGCTGGATCCTGGGGGTTGTTCAGGCATGTAATTTGGGTGGAAGCGATCGAGATGCGAGAGAAATTTCCGGCCCATCAGGAGTTCAGCTGGGGTTCTGTTCGTGGTGCTGTTTGGGGTTATGTGTTGGAGGAGAAGCATCCGGATTATTTTGTCGTCAATGTCGCCGTGATCCATTTTGTGCAAAGTCTTTTTTACAAATTGAACCATTCGCTCAGCCCTACCATTGGCCACAGGGTGAGCTGGCGATGTTAAGGCATGGCGGATGCCCCAATCTGCCAGGTACTGTTCGAATGCCAGGGCAGTGAATTGGGGGTCATTATCAGAGACCAGGACATCCGGCAATCCATGGGTAGCGAATAGCTTATTCAGTTTTTTAGTGACCGCCTCTGTGGTGGTGCTTTTCATCTTGTGGACCTCGAGCCAGTTTGAATAGGAATCCACCGTTAGGAGGAAAGTGTGTCCTCTTGTGGGTCCCGCAAAATCGATGTGGAGAAGGGACCAAGGACCTCAAGGCGTTTCCCACTGAGTTGGGGGAGTTTTTGGAGGATTAGAGCGAGTCTCCTGGCATTTGCTGCACTTTGCTATCCAGGTCTCTATCTGTTTGTCTAACCCAGGCCACGATGCATAACACCTGGCCAATGCCTTCATCTGCACGATGCCTGGATGTCCATCCTGCAACATTTTTAATACCTTATGTTGCAATTTCTCCGGGATTACAACTCTGTCTCCCCACAAGATGCAGCCCTTTTGGGAGAATAGTTCTGTCTGTCAATTTCTGAATGGCTTGAAAGTGTCGTTGGGTGCGCTGACCGGCCAACCCCATTCCACCCAGCTGAGGACTCGGGCCAAAACAGGATCCTTTTTTGTTTCTGAGGCGATGTCTCGAGCGGTCAGCGGTGGCGATTTGAGGGTTTCAATTTGCAACACAGCTAAGGTTGGAGCTGGGTCCTCTATGACGTCTGGTAGTGGAGAGCAGCATAAAGCATCAGCATGGGGAATGGTTTTCCCCGGGGGGTGTTGCAATCGGTAATCGTAGGCGGCTAAAAATTCCGATCAACGTGTCATTCTTGGTGATAAGATATGGGGAGTTGGTTTGTTTCCTGCCAAAATACCAAGTAGCGGCTTGTGGTCTGTAATTATGGCAAAAGGTCTTCCATACACATATTCATGGAAATGTTTAATTGCGGATACAATAGCGAGAGCCTCTTTATCAAGTTGACTATAATTCCTTTCAGTCTTAGACTAGGTTCTCGAAAAGAACGCAATAGGTGCCTCATTCCCATTTGGTAGGACATGGCTTAAAATGGCTCCCACTCCGAATGGTGAGGCGTCACAGGTAACCGTTAGGGGTAGGGTCTCATTGTATTGCATCAATACAGCATCGGAGGTTAAGAGGTCTTTGACTTGTTGGAATGCCCGTTCTTCAAGCCGTCCCCAGACCCAGGAAGCCTTTTTGTTGAGAAGTCTATGTAGGGGCTCAGCTATGGTCGCCTTCTGGGACAAGAAGACGTTATAAAATTAATGAGTCCCAGGAAGGCTTGGAGGTCTGTCTTATTCCTAGGTCTCGGGGCGTTTTTGGTTGCGGTTAGATTTTTTCTGGTGGGGTAGATTCCCTGTCTGTCGAGAAGGTATCCCAGGAATTCCACTCTCTCCGTTCAAAATTGACACTTGTCCCTTTTTACTTTCAGGCCAGCGTCTTTAAATTTCTAAAGAACCTTTCTGAGTCGTTGTACCAAGAACTCTTTAGTGGGGGCAGCTATTAAGACGTTGTCAAAATAAGGCATGACGCCTTTTGTGCCTTGTAATAGTCTCTCCATCAAACTTTGGAAAATGCCAGGTGCCACGCTTACTCCGAATTGGAGTCTATTGCACTTGAAAGTGCCTCTATGTGTAACTATTGTCTGGGCTTCTGCAATTGTCGCATTTACAGTTAGTTGCTGGTACGCCTGAGCTAAGTCCAATTTTGCAAATATTTTTCCACCACCCAGGGAGTGAAGAAGGTGTTGGACCACCGGTACTGGGTAAGCGCTCTGTTGAAGAGCATGATTTAGGGTAGCCCGGTAATCCCCAAAAATTCTTAATGAACCATCTGGCTTCATGGGCATTACTATTGGAGTTTCCCAGCGGGCATGGTCAATTGGTTCCAACACGCCCTGGGCTATCAGTTTATCTAGCTGCTCGTTGATCTTTGGCTTGAGGGCAAAAGGGACCCAACGAGACTTAAGCCGAATGGGAGCTACATCGGGGCTGAGATTAAATGATATAGGGGTCCCCTTGTACTTGGCTGATGTTCCCGTGAACACGTCCTGGAATTCCTGGATGAAGGCCTCTTCCCAGTCATCGCTTCTGGTTTAGTGTATGCTGGCTAGTTCAATCCCGAGTGGAGCGAACCACTGTAACCCTAACAAACTGGGCCGGTCAGGATCGACAACAGTCAGGGGAAGAGTTGCGGTGCGATCCTTGAAGGATACTTGGACGTGGCTGGAACCAACAACTGGAATTCTGTTTCCCTAATAGTCTTTTAGGATGATTCATTGAGTGCTGAGGTCCTGGCGGCAGATGGCGGGGATCAGCTGTTTGAGAGTTTTCCAGGATAGCATCAATAGGGATGACCCCAAATCGACTTCCATCACGCATGGTCGATTCTCAATAGTAACCCTTACGTGGATCTTTCTTGCATCGAACGATGAAGCGTGGCCGATAATAATGGTTTGGTGC
>BHEV01005875.1:0-25603 GCA_004319985.1 Emydocephalus ijimae | reverse complement strand
GACGGTTTAGGTCCGTTGGGACCGACCAGGGGCGAAAATGTCGGCTGCGATCTCAGAGCCCCGAGATCGCAGCTGTATCGCTGAAACGAAGCTCCGCCTTCTCCCCATAAGGGCAACATTTTTGTTTCCCATGGCACTCCCAGTCACTTCCACACTTAATTGGACAAATATTGATCAGGCCTGGAGGGGCCTTGGGACACACCCCGGGTTTTTCTGCAAAACAGATGATCCCAAGTCTGAGAGAATCTTCTGGAATTGGAATCCCAGATCAAGCAAGACCCCGTCTCTGGGTCTTTGAGCAGCCAAAACATCTCCGTGCAACCAGATTGAGGCATGGACAGGAGGAACAGGATCCTGCCTCCCCCATGCCTTACTTCCCCACAAAACACAGCCATGGACAACCATTGTGGGCTCAACTTCTCAGGACCCTGGGCTGGACCCTAGAACTGGGCTCCTCTCTATTCATTTGGGATCCTGGGGTGGAAATCTGAAATTTTGCTTCCTCCAAAGAGGAAAATTGTTTTCCTTCTAGACAGAATAACTAAAAATAATAATAATACTTCTATGGTCTTTTTAGTTGGCAGCAGAAAGAGAGGTGGGGGAAGTAGTGCATTCCTGAAATGCTTCAGATAATTGCTAGGCAGTCCAAAGCTGTTGGCGTACAAGATTATTACTGGAGAGCATGATGGATGACTCTTGGCTATGGATGTGTCCCATTGGAGAATATACATCCAGGGGGTTGAGGGAAGACCAGGGTCAAGGGAGAAATGAATGGTGTATTTTGGTGTCAGCTGCACCCAGGTAATGCCAACATGGCCACTCCTAATAAATCATTTTTTTTTATTCTGAGGGACTTATGATTTGAATGGGGGGGGATTTGTTGGAACCCTGACAAACAGAATACACAATTAGGAGGAACCTTGGAAGTCTTCTAGTCCAACCCCCTGCCCAAGCAGGATACTCTATACTGTTCTAGACAAATCGCTATCCAGACTCTTCTTGAAAACTTCCAGTGTTGGAGCACCCACGATTTCTGGTGGCAAGCTGTTCCACTGGTTAATTGTTCTCACTGTCAGGAAATTCCTCCTTGATTCCAGGTTGCTTCTCTCCTTAGATCAGTTTCCATCTGTTATTTCTTGCCCTGCTTTCTCTGGTGCTTTGGAAACTAGTTTGACCCCTTCCTCTTCTTTGGGGCAGCACCTCAGATATTGGAAGATGCTATCCTGTCACCCCTGGGCCTTCCCTTCCCTAGGCTGGAGGTCTTTGACAGGGCCTTCCCTTCCCTAGACCAGCCAGACCCAAATGAAGGACAGAGTAGAGTAGAGTAGAATGGAGCTGGAAGGGATAGGTGACTGTCCAGTGGCTTGTCTTCAGAAGTTGTGGGTTCTCCATCACTTGAGGTGTTGAAGAAAAGACAGGACAACCACTTGTCTGAAATGCTATATAATGCTTTCCTGTTTGAACAGGGGGTTGGACTAAAAGTCCTCCAAGATCCCTTCCCACTCTAATTGTGGGGCCTGAGGCTGCTCCCTCTTTTTATCCAAGCTGGAGGTCTTTGACAGGGCCAACCCATCCCGAAATCCCCTTCCCCACTGTTTACTTTACAGCCACCATAAATGAACTTCTTACACTTGTTATATTTGTGATTGTAGTAGAAGCGAGTCATGTGGGCTCTACAGTGTCCAGGGTCAACAGGGTAGTGACATCTTTCTGTGGTGAAAAGGGGATTCATTGGCTTGGAAGGAGAGTCCAAAGGAGTATGGAAATCTCTACAATGCTTCTCCAAACTCAGGCCCAGCTCTGGGCATCCGGTTTATGAACCCCTAGGATCCCCCATTCTGAGGTTGTGGGTTCCTTAGTGTTCTCTGAGGTTGTGTGGTTTTTTTTTCCCTTGCAGGTTTTTTCATTACCCAATTAGGAGACATCATCAGGGCTACTGTATCATGATAGAACTAATAGCATTGATGATATTGGGTACCAAAATATCTGCAAGAAAACTTCCTCATTCCCTTCTCCTTCCATGTAGCAACCCCACTCCTTTCTAAGCACTGATGATGCCACCTAGTTGGGTCATGAAACATCTCCAGGTAAACAACCAACTTTGGAGATCATCAAGGATTCCATAGTGCTCTTCTTTTCCTCCTCCTCCTCCTCCTCTTCCTCCTCCTCCTCCTCCTCCTCTTCCTCCTCTTCCTCCTCTTCCTCCTCCTCCTCCTCCTGTCTCCACCTTCCTTTCTTCTCCTTCTCCTTCTCCTTCTCCTTCTCCTTCTCCTTCTCCTTCTCCTTCTCCTTCTCCTTCTCCTCTTTCTCTTTCTCCTCCTCCTCCTCCTCCTCCTCCTCCTCCTTCTCCTCATGTCTCCACCTTCCTTTCTTCTCCTTCTCCTTCTCCTCTTCCTCCTCCTCCTTCTCCTCCTGTCTCCACCTTCCTTTCTTCTCCTTCTCCTTCTCTTTCTCCTCTTCCTCTTTCTTCTCCTTCTCCTCCTCCTCCTCCTCCTCTCCACAAACCCCTCTGCCTTCCAGCACTGATGATATTATCTAGTTGGGTCATGAAATGTCTGCGAGAAAGTAACCAAGCTCAGACAGCACCAAGGTCATTCACATTGGGTCATTCACAAGAGAATCACCAAGTTCAGAAAGCACCAAGTACCTCACAATCTCCCTTCCCCTCCTCCCCCTCCTCTCCACAAACCCCCTCCCTTCTAGCACTGATGATGTTCCCTAGCTGGGTAATGAAATGTCTCCAAGAAAGTAACAAAGCTCAGAGAGCACCAAGGTCCCGTTGTTTACAAAGATGCTCTTCTGTTGAAATCTGCCGTTCTCCTGGACAAACTGGGACAATTGAAGCCAGGACAAGTATCTCTCCCTTCTTTCCCCTTCAATGGACTGTAATCCTTGTTCCACATGGAGAACATGCAAGGCATTACAATGCAAAAAAGGGGGGTAGGGAAGGCCCGGGGAGCCCATGTTAGTATTGGATGTTAGATTTTAGAAGTATTGGTCCCAAGTGGAGGACACAAAATTTCCCCATCTTTAAAAACAAGAGGACTAATCAGTCTGACATCAGCATTTAGAAAGATGTTAGAGAAGATTGCAAAGGAATCCATCAGTCGGTTCCTTAGAATCAATGCAGTAATTACCAAAATTGGCACCAAGTTGACAAAAAATGCCTTGGCCAACATCCTTCTGTTGTTGTTTAAGTTGAGTAACCTGACATGCTTTCAGAGTTGTAAAAACACACTCAAGAGTTCTCTCAATAGATGGGCAGGTTTCTCACAGGAGGGGTGTCCTTCAGATAATTTGAGTCATTATTGCATCAAAAGGTGACCCCAACTCTCTTCAAATTGTTTGCAGAAACTGGGGGCCACTGCAGTCATCCAAGACTCAGGTGCCCCTTATATCTGTTATCTGTTATTGCAGGGGAGGGGTGTTTAAGACTTGTGAACTTCAAATCCCAGAATTTCCCAGCCAGGAATTCTGAGAGTTGAAGTCTACAAGTCTTAAAATTGCCAAGGTTGAACATTCTGGCAGTAAGGTACTTTCTAAATACTTTTGCAGACTTCCGTAGAAGATCTTAAGACAGAGGAAGTGAGGTGCCAAACTAAGTACATCATCAGTGCTGGAAGGTAGTGGGCCTTGCGGAGAGGAAGAAGAGGAAGGATAGCGTGGTGTGTTTAGTGCTTTCTGAGTTCAGTTGTTTTCTGGCAGGCATTTCAATACCCAATTAGGGAACATACCAATCGTGCCGACTGNATACCCAATTAGGGAACATACCAATCGTGCCGACTGTCCCTGTCCTATTGTTTCTTTTTATTTTTCTTATACGTATCCATCTCATGTATTCAAAACTATGTTTATACTTATACCTGTTATCTTGTAAGTGATTGACAAATCAAATAAATAAAATAAATAAAACATCATCAGTACTAGAAGCAAATGGGGTTGGAGGAGGAGGCAGAGGAGGAGGAGAAGAAGAAGAGGAGGAAGATGAAGATTTAAGAAGAAAAAGAAGAAGAGGAAGAGGAAGAGGAAGAAGACAACAGTGGGGTCTTTGGTGATCTCTGGCCTTGGTGGTTTTGTTTCAGATGTTTTATTACTCAACTAAGTAACATCATCAATGCTACAAGGAAGAGGGTTGATAGAGGAGGAGGAGGAAAGGACTGTGGGTGCTTGATTGTTTTTTTTTTGCAGACATTTCATTACCCAACTAAATAACATCTTCAACCTTAACCACCTAGGTAAGTATTGAAACTTCTGCAAGAAATCAGCCAAACTCAGAAGACCTTCAAGTTCCCTTCCAACTCTGTTAATCTAATCTAATCTCTACCCTGAGCTGATGCCTGATTCTGGACACTATCAGGATCAAACCAAAGAAAAATAGGCTCAGATTTAACTTAGTCCAAATAGAACAGGTGTTCATTCATCATTCATATCAATCAAACCAGGATAGCAGCTGGAGGAAAGAAAAAAATACAGAGGGAGGCCAAAGGGAGGTATTCTTTTGAGTCTGGATTTCCCTTGGTAAGCTTCCACCTGTTGGTTCTTGTCTTGTCTTGCCCTCGGGCATTACAGAGAATAAATCACACTATCTGCTTTTCCCTTCATGTTTTGGAAGACTCTATTGTTATGTCTTGGCTCAACTTTCTCTGCTGTAGGCTAAACATATTAAGTTACTTTCACCGCTCTTGGGGAGAAGCAACTTAGAACTAAAAAGAAACTTCCTGGTGATGAAAACAATTAACCAGTTTGCAGCTTGCATTCAGAAGTTGTGTGTCGCTCCCGGCCTCCTTTTTGCTGTCAGAGGCCTTCAGAGCTTCTTCTTCTGTGGCCGGCAAGGCTTTCCTGAAGGCCTCTACAGCCAATAACAGATCTCTGCATAGATCCTGAGCTTTGTTCTCAGCTCCAGAGGCCTTCAGGAAAGCCTGGCCAGCCTTGCTGGCTGCAGAAGAAATGGGCCACAAGGCAGGTATCAGGGTATGTGAGGTCTGGCTACAACTGTCCAAAGGAAAGTAGTAGGGCAGCTCCACTCTTCCATCCCCACCCTAGCTTAATTTTTACCTGTGCACCCTGGAGTGGGCAGGATCTTAATTAGGGCTTGTTTTGGGGGGTAGGGCTTAAATTGGGAGTACATGTAAAAATCAAGCTATGACTTACTTTTGGGGTAGGTCGTATTTTTTGGGAAAACAGAGTAGAAGACATCCAAGATCCCTTGATACTCTATTATTTTATGTTCTATGATTCAGCTGCAATCTCTTCACCATCTTTGTCACTCTTCTCTGCACTCTTCCTTTGTGTTCCTCTTGTATTGTGATGACCACAACTGGACACATGATCCCAGGGGTGGTCCCAGCAGTGGAGCCAAGAGGAAAATGTTTGCATTGACGACGATGATGGTGGTGGTGGTGGTGGTGATGAAATCCATTCAGTCATGTCTGACTCTTGGCGATTTTGTTGGCCAGGTCTTTCCTCATCTTCTGATCTTGCCCTACTTCCTTGAGGCGTTCGCTGCTCTACTAGCTTTGATGGTATGTAAACACCGAGTTCTTTGGTGGCCTGGTGGCCTTTTATCCCTAGCTCTTCCCAACATAATTGCTTTCTCCAGTGAATTCCACTGCATGACATGGCCAAAATAAGTGAGACAGAGTTTCATGATTTTGCTTTCCAGGAACAGGTCTGATGTTATGCACTTCTGTGCTTGCTTCTTAGTCATCTTTACTGTCCAGGGAATATGCAGGCACCTTCTCCAGCACCACAACTCATATGAGTCAATTTTCTTCCTGTCTTGATGTTTGAAGGTCCAAGTTTCCCAACCATGGATAGCTATGGGGAACACAATAGAGATCTTGGCACTAGGGCTGCTGTTGATGCATATCAAGATCACATTGTCTTTGGCAGTTGCTGCACACTGTTGACTCATATTTAATTAATGGCCTACCAAAACACTCAGATCCTTCTGAGTGTAATATTACTGATGAGTCAGGTACTACCTATCTTATACCTAAACATCTATTTTTTCATACTATTAATATGATTTATAACTGTAGCCTCCCATCTCATACACATGATTCTAGGTGGCTTACTGTGATGACCCAAAGGGGCACAAAGGCAACACAGTTGGATAATCAATAAGAGTCCCTTTAATATCTCCAACTTTGCCTCCAATGTCCAGGTTACCTTCTGGCTGGAGAAAAACTCTCCCTGCCTTTGACTGCAGAAAATTAAGTCCAAACAAGCCAAACTGAAGTAATTAGTTTGGCAGGGCAGGAGCAAGAATTTCAGACTTGAAGGTATGGCAAAACTCACACGGTTGGGAAGATGCCAGGAACACAGATAAGCCACTACAACACAAGATAAAGTCATGTTTGCTCCCAGAAGTTGCCACACGCAGCCTGTCTTTCTTTTAAACTGTCTTCTCAGCTATGGCTAATGAAGGGAATCAGGGCCCTTTCCTCCCCCATCAGCCATGCAACCCACATTGCTCTCCTCTCCGTTCCTCCCTGTGCACCTTAGGATGAAGTGGGCCTGGGTCTTCCTCCGAACTCCCTCTCCCTTGTCCTACCTCTTTCCTGCTCTGCCCAGCCTGACTTTGCCATTCCCCAGCCTCCTTCACAGCCAACAAAGCCACACTCTTGCTCCCTTTCAGCTGTCCGGCTTCTTTCTTGGATTCAGACTCTGACAGGGGCATAACACTTACACAGAAAACCTGAAGTAGTGGAGAATCCTGGAGTTCTTGGGATTGAAACATGTTTCATTAGGCCAGATGTTCAAGTTGGCCTTCTGAA
The DNA here is from genome assembly GCA_004319985.1 of Emydocephalus ijimae. Taxonomy (NCBI): domain Eukaryota; kingdom Metazoa; phylum Chordata; class Lepidosauria; order Squamata; family Elapidae; genus Emydocephalus; species Emydocephalus ijimae. The sequence goes on along the minus strand of BHEV01005875.1, from coordinate 18,824 downwards.
ATGTTAGCAATCCCTTCCACTTTGGATCATCCAAACATTAATGTAAACACAGATGAGAGAGGGCTGTGATTATCCCATTGTGGTCACCGGCTTCACCACTGTGAATGCCTCCATTGGGTAGCATCAACTCTAGTTCTCAATAGGGTTGTGAGACATAGAATAATAAGGTTGGAAGGGACCTCAGATATCAGCGGATCAGTGGATCTCAACCGGTGGCCACAAAAGATATTTAAAGGGTGTCTCTGGTGAAGAAAAGTTTAAGAACCATTGTTCTAATCCAATCTCCTGCCTATACCAGGAGACCCTCCTCTATTCTGGACAAATGGCTGTCCAAGCTCTTCTTGGAAATCTCCAGTGATGGAGCACCCACGACTTCTGGAAGGAAGCCATTCCACTGATTAATTGTTCTCACTGTTCTCACTTCCTAGTGTGTGTATTTCAATATCTGTGGATGTCTTCAAGCCCTTATCCTGCCTTGTCTCATCAATTGCTTCAGTGTGGTTTATGTTGTTATTTTTCTATTTATAATTTATATGTATTTTGAGTTTGAATGGAAGTTCTTCCTTCTTGCAACTGTTTGTGGGGGAGTTTTTTTCTCCAGTCAATGATAATTTGACCTTTGAAGCCAAGTTGAAAGAATTAAAGGGACTTCACCCGTTTTTGTGACTTTGTTGCTTTTGAATCCCATCCTGGGTCATCACAAGGACCTTGGTCAAAGGTCTTCAAACTTGGCCACTTTAACACTTGCAGACTTCAACTCCCAGAATTCTCCAGCCAGCCATATTGGCTAGAGAATTCTGGGAGTTGAAGTCCACAAGTTTTAAAGTGGCTAAGTTTGGGGACCCCTGACTTAGGTCAAAACCCCTGGACTCTTCTGGAAGAGTGGAGTGGAAGTTTTTGTTCTACTAAAGGAGAATATTCGTAGCTCAGGTTTGACATGAGGGGTTCTTGGTGCTCTCTGAGCTTGCTTGCTTTCCTGCAGACATTTCATTACCAGAAGCAGGTAACATTAGAGGAAGTTGTCCCAAAGGTGCTTTTTTAAAGGGGGCAACTGGATTTTTTTCTTTGAAGATGTTTTGCTTCTCATCCAAGAAGCTTCTTCAGCTGTTTGACTTCATCTCTGACTTCATTTGGACAACCATGACCTGGATGACTGAGAATCTTCATAGGCATTACGGGAAGTTTTTGGGGTTTTTTTGTCTAAAGCCATCTCATCTGGAGTAGGAGGCACTGAAGAGTTTCACTCGTGCCGTGGTCATCTTTTGACTGGGATCCCTGTAATTCTCCTAACATGAGGCTATCCTTGAAAACTTTCTGGGGTTAGGTTATGATAAAGGAACTGCATATTTAGTTTTAGATATCCTGACACCAGCAAGGATTATATGAGCCAGCCGTGTGCAGCGGCAGCTAAAAAAACTAATGCAATCCTCAGTTGCATTAACAGAGGGATACAATCAAGATCTAGTCCACAAGCATAGCTGGCTGGAGAATTCTGGGAATTGAAGTCCACAAGTCTTAAAGTGGCCAAGTTTGGAGACCTCTGACCTAGAGTCAGTATGTTCTTTCTTCTGCCCCCAAAGGAAATGGGCGACTGATTGTATGTGTTTGCCCAATATGTTTGCCAAAGCTGGAAACCGCGCCCCACCCAATGACCTCCGTTTATGGGTCACACTTCCTGAGAGTCAACAGCATGACGACAACAACATTCCTTGCCTTTTTAATTTCTCAGCAAACAGGGACATACCTCAAACAGGTACAAAATGCACTAGCTAGACAATAGTGAAGGAATGTGCTTAAGGAACAGTTGCAAATGGTTAAAAGTTAATGTCCAACTTGTTTTTTTTCACCCAAGAATGTAGGATGTGAACTTCAAGACCTTCTCCTGCTAGGAGGTCCAAGGGAAGAATGGACCCAACAGGTGAGAGAAGACTATGGCTCTGTCTTCCAAGAGAAGCAGCAGCAGCCAGGAGTCCTTGGATGGTCAGCAGGGAGAGTTCCCAGGCTGCCCACATCTGGGGAAATGAACCCTTTGTTTGCTTCTTTAGGAACCCCGATGTCAATCTCAAAGAAACTTTGGTATTTAGAATAGAATGGGATGGAGTAGAATGGAATGGAATAAAATAGAGGAATAGATAATAGGAATAGAATAGAATAGAATAGAATAGAATAGAATAGAATAGAATAGAATAGAATAGAATAGAATAGAATAGAATAGAATAGAATAGAATAGAATAGGAATGGAATGGAATGGAATAGAAAAGAATAGAATGGAATGGAATGGAATAGAAATTAGAATAGTATAAGAATAGAATAGAATAGAATAGAATAGAATAGAATAGAATAGAATAGAATAGAATAGAATAGAATAGAATAGAAATTAGAATAGAATAGAAATTAAGAATAGCATAAGAATAGAATAGAAATAGAATAGAATAGAATAGAATAGAATAGAATAGAATAGAATAGAATAGAATAGAATAGAATAGAATAGAATAGAATAGAATAGAATCACAGAGTTGGAAGGGATCTTGGAGGTCTTCTAGTCCAACCCCCTGCTCAAGTAGGACCCCTATATCATTCCAGACAAAGAGCAGTCCAATCCCTTCTTGAAAAACTCATGGAGCTCCTACAACATCTGGTGGCAAGCAGTTCCACTGGCGAATTGTCCTCCCTGTTAGAAAGTTTCTCCTGAGTTCCAGGTTGCTTCTCTCCTTGATGAGTCTCCATCTATTGCTTCTGCCCTCAGGTACTTGGGAGAATAGGTGGACTCCCTTTTGTCTCTGGCAGCCCCTCAAATACTGGAAGATGCTATCCTGTCTCCCCTGGTCGTTACTAGTTATCCCCAGTCCCTGCAACCGTTCTTCATATGTTTTAGCCTCCAGTCCCCTAATCATCTTTGTTGCTCTTCTCTGCACTCTTTCCAGAGTCTCAATATCTTTTCTTACATCGTGGCGACCAAAACTGGATGCAAATATTCCCAGTATGGCCTTACCAAGGCCTTATAAAGTGGTATTTCAAACACTGAAACATCAATCTTCCTTTTGGACATTTGGCTCGGGAATCATGATTTAAATAGGGGTAAGTGCTGGACCCCTGACACCAAATCCTACTTTTGGCTGGCCCCACCCAACCCGCTCCGTCTCTCTCAGGAGTCCCTATGCGGCCCATTTTGGATGCACATGGAGGGCGGAAACAGGCTCATTTCCAACTTCCAAAGAGCCTCTGGAGCCCAGGGAGGGCAAAAACAACCCCCCCCCATTATGGGGTGGGAAGCTGACTAGGCCATGACCACCATGACCACACCCACCCAGCAACCGGAGTGAGAACCCCTTGCTAAAAAATGTTGAAGCCTGTCCCTGGCTCTGCCAGCAAAAATGGAGCTCGGAAGGGCTGTGTGATGACCCAGGGGCGTGACACAAAAATAACCAAGTCACAAAAATAGAAGACAGTCCCTTTAATGCCTCCAACCTGGCCCCAATGTCCAATTATCCTTAGCTGGATATCAAACTCTTAAAGAAAACAGTTTACGGAGGGAGTAAATGCAGTCTGCATCCAAAATAAAGTTAATTCGAAATAAAAAAAGCAAACACAAACCACACTGGAGGAATTACTACAACAGGCAAGGATGATTAATTGCAGCCTTCTACCAGATAGCGCAGCAGCCATAGTTGGGAGGAAGCCAAAACACAGATAAGCTCTGACAAGAATGCACATTTTGCTTCCAGCAACTTTGCCATGCACAGTTTGTCCTTTTAATCAGTCCTCCCAGCTGCAGCCCATGAAGGGGATCAGGCCCCCTTCCTCCCCCATAGACCATGCGACTGATTCACAGTTGCTCTCTTATCCATTCGTCCCTGCGTGTCCTCGGATGAAGACGGGATGGGCCTGGGTCTTTCTCTGAATGCCCATCTGGCTTGTGCCCTCTCCCAGTTTCCTCCACAACCACCAGCCACACACCCCCTCCCTGTCAGCTGTTCGACCTGCTGCTCAGAATCAGCATCCAACAGGGGCAGGACAGGCTGCCCACAGCTCTTGCGAGCTTCATTTTTGGCTGCGGCAGCCTCCTGCAACCATCTGCCAGCGAAAACAGAGCCCCTTGAGTTTGACCCCCCTGTCCTACAGTCTCCCTGTCAATCTTAAAAGAGTTGTCTCCCTGAGAGCACCGGTTCAGCTGCACCAAAACCAACATAAAACACTGCTCTTTTGGTGGGCAGCCTCGTGTCTGCTTGCAAGACATCACGAGCAGGTTTTCATCCATGGTTCCAAGGAGCTGATCTTCATCTTGAAGATATGAATCTCCTCTGTGGCCTCAATAAGAAAGGGGTGGGAAGAAACATTCAGGCAAAAAAACAAACAAACCTGAATGCACAGGTACAGCACAGGTGGTACGTGGCTCAATAGGAGGGAGAAGGATCTCGGAGTCCTAGTGGGGAACCATATGAGCCAGCCATGTACAGGAGCTGCGCAAAAAGTCAACCCAGTTCTAGGTTGCATCAACAGAGAGATAGACTCAAGATCATGTGAAGTGTTAATCCCACTTTATAAGGCCTTGGTAAGGCTACACTTGGAATATTTGCATCCAGTTTTGGCCACCACGATGTAAAAATGATGTTGGGACTCTAGAAAGAGGGCAGAGAAGAGCAACAAAGTAGATCAGGGGACTGGAGGCTAAAACATATGAAGAATGGTTGCAGAAAGTGGATATAACTAGTCTGATGAAAAGAAGGTCTAGGAATGACATGATAGCGGTGTTTCAATATCTCAGGGGCTGCCCCAAAGAAGAGGGAATCAAGCTATTCTCCAAAGCACCAGAAGGCAGGACAAGAAACAATGGGTGGAAACTCATCAAGGAGAGACGCAACCTGGAACTAAGGAAAAATTTCCTGACAGTGAAAACGATTCATCACGGAACAGCTTGCCTCAGGGAAGTTGTGGATGCTCCAACACTGGAAGTTTTTTAAAAGATGTTGGATAACCATTTGTCTGAAGAGGTGTAGGGTTTCCTGCCTGGGCAGGGGGTTGGACTAGAAGACCTCCAATGTCCCTTCTAAATCTGTTATTCTATTCTATTCTATTCTATTCTATTCTATTCTATTCTATTCTGTTCTGTTCTGTTCTGTTCTGTTCTATTTTCTATTCTATTCTATCCTATCCTAACCTATTTTCTATTCCTTTAGAACAAAATATCTGAGGATGATCTTTGGCCCAGAAAGAGTGTAGTTCTCCAGAGTTGGAGGCCACCTTATCCCCACTTCATTTGGGGCACAACTCAACTGGTGCTGAAGGCCAGCACCAAATAGTCATGATCCAATAGTGTAGGGGCTTCAACCACTGTTGCAGTAACTGTAAATTTCCCCCTCTGTCTTACATCTCCTTGCGGTGGATAACTTTGATATGCAAAGCATGGAAAACCCAGACCAGTGCAAGACACAGAACAAGGAAGGTCAAGAGATTGACCAAGACCAGATTGACCAACAGCAAGTTCTACTCGGTTTCAGGCAAAGATTTCCTCTTCTGGATACGCCCCTTTCTAGCACACAGCATGTCAGAAATCCATGTTAGGATGTTGCATCACCTGACCCTCCCTACAGAACAACCCCAGTCCAAGTGAGTTTAGAAACATACAGCAGAGACAAAGAATTCTTGCTGCAAGTTGGACTAGAAGTCCATCATGAAACCTTGGATTCTTCTGTTCCTAGCTGGTCTCCTCATCCTTTCAACACAACTGGCAACAGCAAAGACCACCAAACAACTTTGTCCCCCAAAAGGTAAGCACCACAGCTTGAGGGTGTGTCCCACGCTTCTGCTCAATCCAGGACTTTGAAACTCACTAAGAATACTTTTAGTTTGACTAACATGGATTTGCAATTGGTCCACCCAAAGCCAGGTTATTCATCTTTCTTTGCAGAAGGTAGGGTCTAGCCATTGCATACACTCTGGGTGGGCAGAATCCCATTAATTAATTAAATCCATTAGAGCAACAAAGATGATTAGGGGACTGGAGGCTAAAAGATCTGAAGAATGGTTGCAGGAACTCTGGCCATGGCTAGTCTAGTGAAGAGAAGGACCAGGGGAGACATGATAGCAGTCTTCCAATATTTGAGGGGCTGCCACAGATAGGAGGAAGGGGTCTCAAGCTATTCTCCAAGGCACCTGAAGGCCAGACAAGGAACAATGGATAGAAACTGATCAAGAAGAGATTCAACCTAGAGATAAGGAGAAACTTTCTGACAGTGAGAACAATCCACCAATGGAACAGAAGTTGCTTTCAAAAGTTGTGGGAGCTTCATTCGTGGAAGCTTTCAAGAAGAGACTGGACTGCCATCTGACAGAAATAGTGTAGGGTCTCCTGTTTTGGTGGAGGTTTGGACTAGATGGCTTACAAGTTCCCTTCCAACTTGTTATTCCCTTCCAACTTGTTAGGCAGACTTCAAATTTGCTTAATGGCCACCTGGATGGAAATCATGAAACCTTTGGTTGCTTCACAATGCAACTATTTTTTAATAGCAAGCACATTATCTGTATTGGGCAGGAACAAAGCACAAGAACTAGAGGGTAGCAAAGGAAACTGATTAAGAAAGAACCCAACATACTTCCTAGAATGTGAAGTTCATATTTAGTGTACACTTCTCAATCAGGCGGTAGGACATGAAGCCAGAAACTTTGTCATATGAAATATCTTAGTAACTCAGGTTGGTAGTTGAGCTGTTGGTTTGCACTTCAATCTTGGCAATTGGGTTGCAAACGTTTTGTCACCATTCGAGGAGACATCATCAGTGTGCTTTGAATTGTGGTTTCTCTGTCAGAATGCCAGCCTTAAATACCTTTTTATGTGATGCAAATTTTATGTGATGTACATTACTTACTTCAGAAGTATGTGAACAAACAACACTAATGCTAATTTGTATCACATGAAAAATATTTAAAGGCTGGCATTCTGACAGACGAACCCAACTCAAAGCACACTGACCATGTCTGCTTGAATGGTGATGAAATGTTTGCAACCAAATTGCCAAGATCGGAGCTCAGACCAACAAATGCCCCTTCCTTTCTTTGCAAGTATGCAGCCAATCTGGGTTCTTCAGACAATGTCTATATGTATGTAGATGGTCTGCTGGTACCCAGTTCAGGGTGGCTTTCATGATGTATGTCAACTTTTCAGGGCTAGCAAAGCAGGTTTATAGAAAATATGGGGTGTCTGTGGGACATGTGTTAAGATATTTAAACTTAACAGTTGGAAGAGTGGAATTGTACAGTGCATCACAGCACACAATTGTGGTTAATTAGTTGAAGACCACTGGCTCTGTCATGAGGCAATCTGTGATGCAACTGTTTGCTGTGGGTGTGGAGGGGGATGTTCCCTCCCCCACATTTTTCTCCTGTGTGCTCTGTAATTTACCTCATGATGATTTTCTGTCAGAGTGTTTGCAGTGTGACACATACCAGGCAAGCAATCCATCTTCTTTACTCTGCATGGAGAACTATAATGGAGACAGAACACAAAGAGAGAGAGAGAGAGATGCCCTCTCATGGCTGGCTATGTATATACAGTTTCTTAAAGTGGTAAAACTCTGTGGGACCCATCCTCAGTCTTAAAGCACCAATAACCATGCTGATTCATCCTCATTGCATCAGCCTTACAGCAGCTCTGAAATTTTCAATACCTTAACATTTTCCTTCGTTGATATACCTCATGATGTTCCTGTTAGCCTATCTTGTCTGTTGTAAATATTGATATAAGATGTATTTGTTTAAATAAAACTAAAAATTCATGTCAGAGTCCCTGATTTCACATGAACACCAGCTGCACAATTCCCTGAGAGCATGGTGGGAGGGAAAAAGTCCAAGATGGTAGTAGCCAAGGGAGTTTCATTGAAGTTCAGCCTGTTGGCTTTCTCGACCATGTCTATGGAGGTTCTCAGAGAACACAGATTAAACCTCCAAGTGCTTCAATGTCCCTCTAAAAGGATGCAAAGGACCAGCTGTCTGCAATGAGTATAAATCCTTCCATTCCCAACCATCCTGTCTGAGCTGAAGAAGCTTCTTGGGTGAGAAATGAAACATCTTCAAAAGAAAAAAAAAGATGTCCAGTTGCCTCCTGAAAAAGCACCTTTGGGTTTTCTTGACCATGCCTTGCAGGTGCCCCGCCCAGCTGATCATACAAGCAATCAAGGATCTCCCTTCAGTTTGAAGGCAAAAGATTGAAAATGAGATGCACTCACGAAAGGAAAGTGTGCCTACCACGTCCAGATTGGGGTCCATTTTCTGGGATGAAGGAGCAAGGGCTCCTACGTGCACATTCGCACTACAGCCATGTATAACATGCAATCATTTAGTTTGCATATGATGAAGACGTGGCAAAGAGAAGTTAACATACACGCACACCCCACAAAATTACACGGGGGTAAAGCAGTGGCCTCATGACTGGACGTTCAGTCCAGCTATTTGGGTGATGGCCTCTGGAGTTGCTTCATGCAGATCTTCTAGGGAACCAGAGAGTCCCGATTGTGGACTGCCTTGCACAATGTAGTTAATTGTTTGCATAGTGGCACCATGTTTGCAACAAGGGGGGGGCGGGTCCAACACCAAGCCATTAACTTTTAGCAGAGAAGCCGGCAGAGGGGTTGTTGAGCACCACTAGCCATCCTTCTGGGCCAATCTCAGAGTTCATGTTCTCTTTTTCCAGTCAAGCCGGGCGAGTGTCCCAAGGTCAAAATTGATCCTGACCATCCATGTAACCAAGACTGTGCCTGCGACTCTGAATGCGAAGGGAATAAGAAATGCTGCCCAGTCGGATGCGCCAGGGAGTGTTTCAGCCCAGGTGAGGGGAAGGCCCAGACTGTGAGACTCTCTCTCTCTCTCTCTTTCCTTCCTTCCTGCCTTCCTTTCATTCCTCATTTCCTTCTTTCCTTGCTTTCTTCTTTCTGTTCTTTCCTTTTTTCTTTCTTTTTCTTTCTTTTCTTCTTTTCATTCCTTTTTCTCTTTCCTTATTCCCTTCCTTCCTTTGATCCTTTCCTACTCTTTCTTTCTTTCCTTCCTTCCCTTCTTCCTTCCACTCTTTTCTTTCTTTCTTTCTTTCTTTCTTTCTTTCTTTCTTTCTTTCTTTCTTTCTTTCTTTCTTTCTTTCTTTCTTTCTTTCTTTCTCTTTCTTCCCCTGTCCTATCCTTTCTTTCCCATCTCGTTCTGAAGCCTTTCGTGACCCCCGAAGCTCCCTCTTCCTCCATTGTGGGGTTTCCTTCCTGGCAACAGCTGATGCCGGGGTTTGGCAGAGCCCGCCTCCAGCCCACAAAAGAACTGGCAGCCACGGCCTTTCCCAAGAGTTCATCCTGTCTGCAAACACTCCCAGGTCACACAGCAGGTTCTCCTTCCATTGTTTTGATATTACACCTTTCTGAGCGGCTTCTCTCCCTCAGAGGGGAAATCTTCCTGCTCAGCCAGGCCTTGCTCCTCCCGCAGGACAACCGCTCCAGCTGCCCAGGGAATGTCCCAGGAATCACGAGGGACATCCTTCCCCTGTTTTCTTCCTGCATTGGAATGAGAATAAGTCTTGACACCCCCCCTTCTGCCTTCCAGGACCCAGAGAATAATCAGTGGGGTCTCTGGAAGGGTCCCTAACTCAAGGCAGGGTCTCTGCAGTGAAGACACTTTGGGCCATAACGCACAGAACGGGAAGCTGTTTCTCAATCCGAGAACTCAAAGAGCTGCAGAGGCCTAGGGAGAACTTCTGGCTTGCCTGCTGGCGAGCAAAGGACATAGGAATGAATGATGAAACCTCATCCCAGGTGTGGCTCTGATATCCAGGAAGGCCCAGAGGAACGGGCGGGGCCCCAGGGGCCTATTTTGTTCCTCAAAACCAGAAGAACACTCCCAGGCTCTCAAAGATCAGAAAAAACATGTTGTGATTCTTCCAATTCAATTTCTTTCTTGTTCTGCACCTAGAGACAGAATCTTGCCACCCTAAAGCAACCTGCTATCTACACCAAGGATATATATACTCTGAGAACTATTGAGGAGGGGCTGTCTTCATCCTCTTTCTCTCACACAGACTATCTGTTAGCTCTTACTCCTCTGCAATGCATTCTTCCCTCTTATGATCCCACCTCCTTGCTATATTCTATCACATCATGTGTGAACTCCCAGAATTCCTTAGTCCACCCTGTCTCAGGCCCCAAGCCAAGAATAACACAGGATGATTCTTCCAAGATGAGTATTGTTTCACACCTATAGACAGAATATTGCCAGATTAAAGACTCCACTATCTGAATGCACAAAATCCTCTGGGAACTATTCAAGAGAGGCTGTCTCCACCCTCTGTCCCTCACACAGACTGTCCACTGTCTCTTACTTTTCTGGGATGTCTCTCCCTCCTGGACTTGTCCCCTGCTGAATAAAAGTATAGAAAGGAATGAAGAAGCCCCAGGTGTAACTCTGGTATTCAGGAGAGTGAAGGAACTGAAGGGGCCACAGGGCCCTATTACTTTCCTCAAAGTCAGAAGGGGATACTCAGGCCCCCAAACCCCAGACAGACAGGTGATAATTCTTCCAAGCACATTTCTTTCTTGTTCTGCACCTAGAGAGCGAATCTTGCCACGTTAAAGCCACCTGTTTATCTAAAACCAAGGAACTATTGAGGAGAGGCTGCCTTCACCCTCTTTCTCTCAGACTATCTGCTGCCACTTACTCTTTTGGGGTGGCCCCTCCCTCCTGGGACTCTGACCCATTGCATTCCATTCCGTGGCACCTTCTGCTGACCGGGAAGACGCAGCTCCATTCCAGCCGAGATGCATCTTCTGTTCCTCCTTCTCAGCTCCCCTTTTCTCTTTCCTCAGGACCCCTCTGAGCCCCAAGACCTGACGGAGGAGCCAGTCGGAAGCAGCTATTCCATCCTCACATCCACCCGGCCAGACAAAGTCTTCCTCCTGCATGGCCCATTCTTCTTTGGCCTCCCTGACTGCTGACTACCTTCCCACCTGGATAAAGTCCTTGCTCCAGAAAGGAGGCGTCCTCCATAAATTCAGCATTGAAAATTCTGGTGTTTACTAGCCTTTTCTCAAAAAGTGAGAGCGGTTTGCAGCAAAGGAGGGGGGAGAAGACTGTGGGGTCCTTGATATTCTGAGTGTTCTGTACAGGCATTAGCATACTTGCAAGCGCCGCGCTGTGATTGGCCAAAGCACACGGCGATCTCGTTGGCCGAGAGAGCCACACTGATTGGCCCGTAACAAATCCCCCGCGATTGATGGAAACTAATCGCGAGAGATTCAAAGTGGTGCCATTGGCCGCGGCCGCCGCGGCCAGAGAATAAAAGCTGCTGTTTTTCCCTTTGAATCCCAAGCCAATCTCAGGACCTAATAAAGAGCTGAAACTGAGTCACTGGCTCCGAGTCTCCTTTCCCGCGACGGACACGACACTGGCGACGAAGGTGGGATCCCGAGACTAACCCCATCAAGCAGATGTCCTGAGGAAGCGAGACCGACAAGATGGCCAGCATCGCACTGCCCGCACCCTTTAACCCAGCTACCGAGGACTGGGAATCGTACACAGACCGATTCCTAATGTTCCTTGAAAGTAGCAACTTGAAGGATGCAACCGGGCAGAAGAAAAGAGCCGTCTTTCTAACACACTGCGGGCCCACAGTGTTCAAGATGGCAAAAGCTCTCGCAAAACCCGGGGACGTGAAGGAGATGGATTGGGCCAACCTCGAGCTGTTCCTCCGAAACCACTATGCCCCCGCCGTGCCCACTCTCATCAGGCGGCATGATTTCTACTGGCAGGACCAGAGATCAGGTGAGAGCATCAGCGACTTTGTGGCTGATCTAGGGGGCATGTGCGGGTTCTCGGACATGGACGAGGCTTTGCGGGACCTGTCGTGCTCAGACTCAGAGACCCAGTCCTACAAAGCCGGCTGATGGCAAAAGTCGACATCGCCCTTGCCGACGCCCTCGCTGAAGCCACCTCAGCCAAAGCAACCCAGAAATCGGCAAATCGAATGCAGAGACCGGACACCGGGGAATGCACTGCGACCACCGAGACAGGCCGGGCGACTGAGGCCCACCCAGAAGCAAGCCACCGGGAAACCACCATCCACCATGGCTACTTCCACTCCGCCTCTGACACCACGGACGAGGAAGAAGAAATACATCGGCTCCGGACGGGATGAGATCGGTGAGATCGGCGGAGTCGTAAGTCGGGGACCACATGTGCCGGGTGCGAAGGTGACCACCCTTGATTGGAGTGCCGGTTTTTCGATGCGATTTGCCGACACTGCGATAAAAAAGGTCACATCGCCCGAGTCTGCCGACTGAGAAAAGCCTACAGACCCCGTCAGCAAGATCACATCAACCGGAGACGAGATGGCACACCCCCCAGGGCCAGAGACCGCCAAGCCGAAAATCGCTGGAACCGAGACGGATGGAACCGACGAAGCGGCGAAAACCAGCAGAAAGAGGAAACCCACCAGACGGTCATCATCGGCCACTCATCAACCACAGACGCCCGAAAGGTATACGTGGAATTGGGCATCGAAGGCGAACCATGCAAAATGGAGGTGGACTCCGGGTCCTACCTCTCCATGGTTGCCTAGTGAGAAATCAGGCGGTTGGTGCCAGAAAACCGCAAAAGGAGGTTGGAAACCCAGAAACTAATCCTCAGAGACTACCAGGGGAACCGCATCCCGGTAGTCGGAACCGGATAGTTCGAAGTGACCTTCAAGGGCCGCACAGCAAGGCTTCCCCTGACGATTGTGGACCGAGACCGCCCCAGCCTTTTGGGACTATAGTGGTTTGCACCACTCGGGATCGAGGTTACGGGCGTCGACCACGTTGCAGATACCGAATGGGAAGAGCAACTGACACGGGACTTCCAGGAAGTGTTTGACGGCACCCTAGGCAAGTACCGAGGGCCCCCTATTTCCTTCAGCCTAGACCCCAGCATTCCCCCAATATGCCTAAAACCACGGTGGGTACCTTTTGCACTCCGGCCCAAAATCGACGAGCAAATTGACAAGCTCATCAAACAAGGGGTCCTACAACCAATCGATCACACCCTGTGGGAGACCCCCATAGTCACCCCAGTCAAACCCGATGGGTCGGTGAGAATCTGCGGGGACTATAAGGCCACCCTAAATTGCGCCTTACAACAAAGCGCCTACCCCGTCCCAGTAGTGCAGCACCTTCTACATTCACTGGGGGGAGGCAAGGTTTTTGCGAAGCTCGACCTGGAGCAAGCCTATCAACAGTTGCTGGTCGACGCAGAAACCGCTGAGGCGCAGACCATAGTCACCCACCGGGGAGCATTTCACTGTAACAGAATCCAGTTTGGAGTCAGTGTGGCTCCGGGAATTTTCCAGAGCCTCATGGAGAGATTCTTGCAAGGAATTAAGGGGGTGGTGCCCTACTTCGATGACGTATTGGTGTCAGCGGCCAACCAACAAGAACTAGAGGGTCGTCTAAGGGAGGTACTAACCAAATTCAAAGAGGCCGGGCTAAAGGTGAAAAAAGAGAAATGCCAGACAATCACCCACGCAGACGCCCTGAGCCGCACACCGTTACCTGCCCTAGACACCGACCCAGCACCCACGACAGCCATCGTCAGCATAGAGACTCTGCCCAATCTACCCATAACCGCGTCAGACATTGCCCGCGAGACTAATAAAGACAAACGTCTGGCGCGGGTATTACATTGGGTGGAAAAGGGGTGGCTGGAAACGGACGACGACGAATCATTCAGGACATTCCGGAACCAGCAAACAGAACTCTCATTTCAAAAAGATTGTGTACTTTGGGGGGATAGGGTTGTTATTCCAGAAAAGTTACAAGGGAAGGTATTTGAGTTGTTACACGAGGGGCACCCGGGCATAGTTCGAACAAAAGCCCTGGCCAGGAGTTATGCCTGGTAGCCAGGGATGGATAAGCAAATCGAGACTTGGGTGGCAACATGCAAACGTTGCCAAGAAACCAGACCGAGCCCTCCCACAGCACCAATCCTGGAATGGGAAACCCCCAGGGGACCATGGTCCAGGATCCACATAGATTTTGCCGGGCCCACGAAAGGACATATATTCCTTATCACGATAGATGCTTACTCCAACTGGTTGGAAGTAAGCAACATGAAAACCACCACCACGGAGGCCGTGACCAAGGAACTCAGCAAGCTGTTCGCAACCCATGGCCTCCCAGATGTCATCGTGTCGGATAACGGGCCCCAATTTACCTCGCTGGAATTCGAAAAATTCCTAGCGGAACAGGGCATACGACACCCACTGACAGCACCGGTACATATGGCGGCGAACGGGAGGGCGGAACAGATAGTTCAATTCACAAAAAAAAACATCCAAAAAATTGAACATGGGGAAATCCAAGAAAAAATAAACAAAATGCTCTTTATACAACACATAACCCCGAACACGACTACCAACAAAAGCCTGGTAGAACTATTAATGGGGAGGAAATTAAGGTCCCCACTCGACAGACTGCACTCCACATACAACCCAGAAAAAACCCCAAACTCTTCAAGCAAAAACTGNGTCTACGCAAAGAACCTTACCGGAGATCCACTTTGGGTACCGGCAACTATAACCCAGCTGACAGGTTCCCACTCGTACCGGCTGCAAACAACTGACAGATGAGCATGGAAACGCCACATCGATCAAATAAGATCGAGAACAACCACGGGAAACACAACCGACACGCAAACAGACACAGACAGCCCCCATAACACAAACCAAGAGGGGAGGGAATACCCCGGGAACCAAAAACCAATAGAAAGAAACCAGCTATACTCACCGGCAAGCAGCCAGCTCGAAGCCTCACCAGGGAGAAGCAGCCAGGCCAGCTCGACCAGCCCAGAAAGACCAGGCGGGAGCGGCAACAACCGCAGTTCAACCAGCCCGGGTCGACCGGGAGGGAGCTGCGATGAAAGGCCCGGCGAGGCCATCCAGGCGGTTCCATCAACGAGGCAGAGAGCAACACAGAACCCGACCGAACCGGCCAGGAGCCAAGCAACAACTAACCTGCGCAGGTCAAGTAGGCAAGTACGAAGCCCCGCCTACTTACGGGACTACGTTACGTAGGACCGTACCAAGAGGGGAGGGGTGTTCTGTACAGGCATTAGCATACTTGCAAACACCACGCTGTGATTGGCCAAAGCGCACGGCGATCTCATTGGCCAAGCGAGCAGCACTGATTGGCCCGTAACGAATCCCCCGCGATTGGTGGAAACTAATCGCGGGAGATTCAAAGCGGTGCCATTGGCCGCGGCTGCCGCGGTCAGAGAATAAAAGCCGCTGTTTTTCCCTTTGAATCCCGAGCCGATCTCGGGACCTAATAAAGAGCTGAAACTGAGTCACTGGCTCCGAGTCTCCTTTCCCGCGACGGACACGACACTGAGTTTGGGTGTTTCCTTGCAAACCTTTCATGACAAAACTGGGGAACATCTTTAGTGCTAGAAGGGAGGGGGGTTTGCAGATAAGAGAGGGAGAGAGGAGAGGAGGACTGTGGGGTCCTTGGTTGCATTGTTTTCAGATGTTTCATTGCCTAGCGAGGTAACATCATCAGTCTTAGAAGATTGGTTAGTTTGGTAATGAATCATTTGCAAAAAAAAAAATCTGCCAAACTCAGAGACCACCAAGGTTTCCACTATTCCTGAACTAATTCTTGAACTCCAGATATTCCCTTCTATTAGATGTCTTCTTCTTCTTCTTCTTCTTCTTCTTCTTCTTCTTCTTCTTCTTCTTCTCCTTCTCCTTCTCCTCCTCCTCCTCCTCCTCCTTTTCTTTCAAGTGAGATTCTCAGTCATCCAGGTCATAGTTGCCCCCAAATTACTTTTTACAAGAGGCAACTGAACTTTCTGGTTTCTTCAGCTCTGACTGGATGGAGGGGAATGGAAGGATTCCATCCAGCCAGAGCTGAAGAAGCTTCTTGGATGAGAAGTGAAACTTCTTCAAATGAAAACCAGAAAGTCAGGTTGCCATTTGAAAAAGCACTTTTGGGATATTCTTTTTGAAGCCTGCATAGAGTCTTTCTGAGTGGCAACAGTATTGTTAAAAACCAAGCACTGCATGTGAGGCAGGGGTACAGGCAGGGCTGAAGAATAGAATAGAATAGAATAGAATAGAATAGAATAGAATAAGAATAGAATAGAATAGAATAGAATAGAATAGAATAGAATAGAATAGAACAGAACAGAACAGAACAGAACAGAACAGAACAGAACAGAACAGAACAGAATAGAATAGAATAGAATAGAATAGAATAGAATAGAATAGAATAGAATAGAATTCTTTATTGGCCAGGTGTGATTGGACACACAGGGAATTTGTCTTGGTGCAAATGCTCTCAGTGTACATAAAAGAAAAGAGACATTCACCAAGAGTCAAGAATCATCAGGTCCAACATTTAATGATAGTCATAGGGTACAATAAGCAATCAAATCATACAAGCAAACAGTCAATATAAACCTTAAGGATACAAGTGACAAAGTTACAGTCATACAGTCACAAGTGGAAGAGGATGTGTGATAGGGAGTGAAGAGACAGTTAATAGTAGTGCAGACTTTGTAAATAGTTGGAGAGTGTTGAGGGAATTATGTGTTTAGCAGAGTGATGGCATTGGGGGGGGGGAATTCCCCTTGTGTCTAGTTGTTCTGCTGTGCAATGCTCTATAGCGTCGTTTTGAGGGAAGGAGTTGAAACGGTTTATGTCCGGGATGTGAGGGGTCTGTAGATATTTTCACAGCCCTCTTTTTGACTCGTGCAGGATGCAGGTCCTCTATGGAAGGCAGGTGGATAGCCATTGTTTTTTCTGCAGTCCTAATTCCTCTCTGGAGTCTGTGTCTGTCCTGTTGGGTTCCAGAACCAAACCAGACAGTCATAGACGTGCAGATGACAGACTCCATCCTTCCTCTGTAGAACTGGATCAGCAACTCCTTGGGCAGTTTGAGCTTCCTGAGTTGGTGCAGAAAGAACATTCTCTGCTGTGCCTTAGGCCATGTCCTGCTGGATGGGACGTGTGGCAGTGAGACCTCACAGGCTCCCACCAAGACTACTGCGAATGGGTCCAACCTCTTTTTTGAGGCCCATTCAGCAGGGAGACACACCATCTATCCAGCTTGCATCTTGCACGAACAGTTCAGATGTGAGAATGGCAGCTTGCCAGGAAGTTATCCCTTCCCCCATATCCCACCTGCCAGTTGGAAATGCTAACGGCCAGGTGACTGCAAGGAGCATAAATCCTTCCAGCACCCACCATCCAGCCAGAACTGAAGAAGCTTCTTGGATGGGAAGTGAAACGTCTTCAAGGGAAAACGAAGTCCAGCAACTTTTTGGAAAAAACCCCTTTGGGATTGCCTGTTTGAATTGAGCCAAGGCTTGGCTTATCCTCCCCTGCAGCCCAGAAACTCGGAGTGGCACAAGGTGAAGAGGGCAGGCCTAGCACCCTTGGGGAAGTTGGGCTGGCAAAGGGGACCTGCCTTCTCCCCAGTACACAATCGCGCAATTCAGGGTGTGGCATCCTTTACTCCCATTTCCCCTCCCGTGGGGTGGAAAAATGCCATCTTCTCAGTCCAGCAGTTCTCACAGGGTGGGCTGGGGTTGTCAGAACCTTTTCGGGAAATATAATATTCTGCCTTTTTTTTTTTTTAAATATTCCCCACAATATTTCATTCTTCTAGGAGAGGGGTGGGTGCTAACTTTCTACACTCTCCGTGATATTTAGGAAAGAAAGCCTCCCACCCCAGACTGAATTGTCTGAGAGCAACGAGGAAAGAAACATGTTTGTGTGGGGGGCGAGTTTAATAACGGGCTTTGCTGACCCTGTTTTTGATTTCCCAGCAGCCTCTCCGCAGTCAGTGGGGAATGGGTGCCCTTACAAGAGAGGAAGCCTCAACCACAGCCCCCTTTCTCTCCCCCCCCCCTCACAAACACACACACGGCTTCTGCAGAAAAGCGAGCAAGGGGTTGTTGTTTCGCAAGGAGCCGTTTGAGGAGAAAGTTCTCATTCCGCCGATTTGACGGCCGTTCTTCTGAAAATGGCTTTTCTTGTTCTCTTGCCTCCTTTTGTTGTCGTTGCTGTTGCTGTTGTTCTTGAATTGCTGCCAGCTGCCCGGAATCGTGACGGTCGGAGGGACGAGCATATCAATCGAAACAATGACAATAACCCCCATTTCCTTGTTTTAGTCGGGAAAGAAAAGGCAGCCGGAACGCAAAGAGTGCGTAAAAGCCCGGCGGAGCTCCAAAGGGGGAAGAGTGCCGGACGGTCGCCGCGGAACCGGCCGACCGGCCGGCCAGGGGGTGGGTGGGGGTGGAGTGGGGGCTCCAAGGGGGATGAGGCACCCTGCAACCCGGGCTGGGGCAGACCCCGGGGGCGAGGGAAGAAGCAGGGCCGGCCGGGATCCCGCAGCCCCTCCGCCGCAGCGCCAAGGCGAGCGGGTGCCGCGTCTCTCCCCCGCGGGCGGAGACTTCAGTCAGAAGTGGAATAGTAGGGACTCCAGCTTGGAGGGGGGTTGGACCCGATGACCTCCAAGGTCCCTTCCAACTCTGTTAATCGGAATCAACCTTCCCCAACCAGAGACGGGCGGATTTCCCCCCACCCCATCTACCCCCTCCCTAAGGCGTTCCTCCTTCTCCTCCCCCTTTTCTCCCCCCCCCCACGAGGGGAGACCCGCCGAGACGCTCCAACCCGGCGCGACGAAGGGATGCCGGGCCGCTCGTACCCCGCAGCTGGGCTACCCTCACCCCGCGGCGGGTCAGCATTTCGGAGCAGGGGTTCTTGCCCGCCCCCAGTGTGGGAACAAATGTCCCGCTCCTCCCCCTCCCTCCCCCCCCCCCGCCCC
>BHEV01005871.1:0-26758 GCA_004319985.1 Emydocephalus ijimae | reverse complement strand
GAAGGGGGCATGGGAGGTGGCACCAAAGGAGCACTCTGGGGTTCAGCCAACTGCCTGCTGAGCGCCTCCAGGATCCCCACCATGGCCGGCAGACCTTGGGGCTGCGCTCCGGAACCCAGTGCCATGGGCCGGCGAAGCCGAGTGGCGGGAGGAGGTGCATCAGAGCTGCAGCGGCCAGCTCAGATCTCTCGGTCCTGGGGAATCCCCCTCCGCCGAGGCGCCTGAGCCCCGAGCACTGCCAGCAGCGAGGAGCACAAGAAGTGCAATGGGGCCATGGGAAGAGCTGCGCTCCAAGGAGCAACTGGCGGCCAGAGCGGCCGGGACTGGCAGTGGCGGTGAGAGCCCGACCTGCGTGGCGGGGGCCTGGAGGGGTTTTCTCCTGTGCCCAGCTTCGGAGCAGCCCACCGTGTGCTCTTGGGCATCTGGCTCACTGTGCCCTGGGTGCGCCTTTCCCTTGCCTCTCAGCCAGCAGCAGCAGCAGCTGCTCCGCCGCTACCTCCTTCCTCCCCTAACGCCTGCTGTTGTGATGCATATTCCTGTAGACCCGAGCATCAGCAGGCACTTCACACCTCCCTCCACGGCTTTCCACTGCGGTAAGATGGGAGAGAACAGCGGTGCCCGAGGTGCGCTGGTCCCGGGACCTCACAGCTGGACCGAGGCATGTTCGGTGGTAGGCGTCCTGGCCGATTATCCAGGAGAACTAGTGAGGACCAACAGCCCCAATTAATGCAATTCTTGTGCTCGGTGCTGCCTTCCCACTGGAGATGCAACAAGACTCTCCCCGTGGCCTTCAAGGTAAGCTGGGATGGGAGGCTGGGCGGAGCGGGCAGGTCCTGGGAGAGGCGCGCAGATGTTTCCTGCCAAGCAGGCTTCCCAAGCGCCCGGGAGGACACGCGGCTTAATGGCAAAAGTGGCGGCGGGATGGACCCTGGGTGGGTGGGGGGAAAGGCAGGCGAAAGCCCCCCACGCACACACCTCGGCAAGCGGTTTGCAGGGTTAGCCAGCAGTTTCTCACAAGAGACTGAAGGCCGGTCTGATCCCCCAATTAAACGTTGGTTCAAGAGGGAGGGTCAGCCCTGCTACTAATTGGTGGTTCACAGTTTATCCGTGGGCACCAGAGGAGTTATGTTTGGGGGGTGGGTGTTTATTTATTTTTTATCTTATAAGTGGCCAACTTGTGTAAGCTGAGGGGGTACATTCATACATACATACACACACACACACACACAGTCATTTATTCGTAGGGGAAGAATCTGTCTGTCTATCTATCTATCTATCTATCTATCTATCTATCTATCTATCTATCTATCTATGTTGTGCGAATTTAACTATGATGCCAAACTTGAGTTTTGGAGGGTGTCTCGGAGAAAAAAAATAGTTATTTTTCCTACCCCGAGTAGGCGTCTCTCCCACTTAAAAAACAAAACTCTTTCCTCCCCTCGTTTTGAAAAGGGGAACTGTTAACAAATGCAGTTTTTTATATGTATCGTATCTTGTGCTGACCCGACCCGTCTGTCAAAATTTAAAAGTCAATGCGGCCCCCGAGCCAAAAAGTTTGCCCACCCCTACTCTAGATATTCCTCAACTTCAAATCAAACTTAGTCCGTATTCCCATTATATACTGTATAGGACTCTCTTCTGGTGTTTATCGATGCTAACTAAATATTGCATGCAAGACATCTAAGTAAGCAAATATATACTAAAAGGTTTTTAAAAAGAATTTAAAACCTTGGCAAGAAGGTGGTATGCCATCCATCTGCAATCTCTCTCCTAGTCGACATGTCAGAATCTCATTTCCAACTAATGTAAAACCTGGTAGACATTGGTACCTTATTATGTCCCCTGTGTAATAAAAAAGGAGGAAAAGAGAAAAGATTGTAGTTAAAGAGCAATTAATGAGGACTTTCAGTATTGACAATAGCATTGATTAACGAAGCATGTTTGCCACCATATATAATGTGAAAATGACCACTAGCACAAATAGGTTCCATTAGACAGAGGAAATGATGTGGCAAATAAGCCTAATTTGTCATTTCATTTTAGCTATGCTATTAGTGTGACTCACACATTTGCATGATTGTGAATTTGTGGAGTTGAAAAGCTTTATATGTTGCAGTTATTTCAGTAATTTAAAAAGAGCATCTAGTTTTCTTATTTCTAGCACTAATTTCAGAAATTATATATCTATAAAAGTCATCAAGTTGGTGTTGACTCTTCTTAACCACATATCAGAGGTGGGATCCGACTGGTGTAACTACCGGTTTGGTGATTTTACGTTTTGCTGCACGCATGTGTATATCATCATCAGCTAGCTGCCAGAACAGCTGAGCAGCACTGTGTGTGGGTGTGCAACAGTTGAAAAGACACCTTTTTCCTGCTTTTTCAACCGCAGCTGTGTCGTTCAAAGCAGGTGGGTGGGCCAAAAGAGCAGCAGAAATAGAACTGGCTCTATGTGTTCTCTCTGTCTGCTGCTCTTCAGAGCAAAAATGTAAAATCACCGAACTGGTAGTTACACCGGTCGGAACCCACCCCTGGCTTCTAGGGAGGATGTTTCACCTATCATTTAATAAAAATCTTGTTTTAATTTTTTGCAGAGCTGTGGTACTTAGCAGTATTTAGCAATATTTATTTTGCCACATGTGAATGTTTCCCTGTGAAGCCTACTTTAGTGTCAACATCTTTAGAGAGAACACAATCTGAAATAGCTGTACACATAAGCAGCAGAATGATTTCTTAAAGCCTTTACAGCAAGTGAACATCTGATACAACAAGAAAACTGGTTTTAAGGAAGATGCATTTAGCCAGGTAATGGACATCAAATTGCCTCTGGTTGTACATGTCTGTCTCCTCTATCTGCACATTTTGCTGTTTAGGATCACAGCCAAACCCTATTGGTTGGATGAAGAATGCCGCAGAGTGCAAAAGGTTTTACAAGAGCAGTAAACTGAACTATCTCAGTGGGACCATAGAATATAAAGTATGGCTATGGTAAAAATAGAAAAGGGCTCTTTGGATATACCTGGTAAAAATAGAAAAGGGCTCTTTGGATATACCTGGAGTGTCTGGGGAATTTCATAATAGGATGTCTTCTTGCAGTTTTATTACTGATAAAATCAGCCTTGAATAGCTGAAATTACTTCAAGATGTATGAGCAATTTAAAAATAGAAAATACAGTTTTTTCCACAAGCCAATTTAAGTGTTAAGTACTTTATTTTGGGAAAGAAAATATGACCCACTCTCCCTCCCTCCCTCCACCCATCTAATCTAATCTAATCTAATCTAATCTAATCTAATCTAATCTAATCTAATCTAATCTAATCTAATCTAGGTATCTTAATATTTACAACTTTACAAAAAATGAATCCATGTAATTACAGAAGTTCCTATGTTCCTCACTTAGATAAATCTATATATAGATATGTCTTTTATTTGCATATATCATAGAAAACCTAAATATAGGAACTGCCACAGATATGGACATGCATGTTAAATATGATACTTTTTTTGGAATTAAATAGATGTTGTCTATATAAATATTAACTTTACCAATTTCAAATTCATCATCCTCAGTCAGAACTTCAGCATTTGGTATACTCTGTGGAGGCTGACACACTCGAAGTTGATATGCTATGAAAGTAGCAGAAATGTTTCAATTAGTACACTATTCCAGTTTATATT
Source organism: Emydocephalus ijimae (assembly GCA_004319985.1). Taxonomy (NCBI): domain Eukaryota; kingdom Metazoa; phylum Chordata; class Lepidosauria; order Squamata; family Elapidae; genus Emydocephalus; species Emydocephalus ijimae. Next base: position 23,079 of record BHEV01005871.1, on the reverse strand, counting down.
ATAACAATAAGCACATTGGAAGTGAAAAAAAAATAGATACAAGAAATTACAGGGAAGTTAGCTTGCATCTAACACCACTTATTAGGTTTAAAAGGTTTTATGGGATTTTAGGGAACATATTTCATAATATTTATGACAAACACCTTTATTGATATTTATTTATTTAATTAATTTATATTGCTGCCTATTCACCAATGGCGACTTAAGGCAGTTTACAGAATATAAAACTACATTTAAAACAATAAAAATTAACAAAAAGAATCAAATAAATTAATATAGTACAATATAACAAAATCATTCCCCAACTCCCAACCCCCTGCCCTGGCAACAGCAGATCACACGAGCCATTTAATGGGTTCCATCCTGCTCTGGGTTCCCCAGGCCCACAGGCAGAACCATGTATTCAGCATCTTCTGGAAGAGTATTAGAATGGGGGCCGTTCGAATCTCTGGGGGATGATGTTTCAGAGAGAGGGAGCCACCATGGAGAAGGTCCTTCTTCTGGGTCCCACCAGGTGTATCTCCCAAGGGGATGGGACCCACAACATTTCCTGCCTCTCCACTCTGATGGGTCAGGTAGATGTGACCGGCAAGAGATGGTCCCTAAGATAACTTGTTCCCAAGCCATGAAGGGCTTTAAAGGTGACAATCAGCACCTTGAATTGCACCTGGAAGCAAATTGGAGAGGTGATACATGTGCACACTTGGTCTGCACAAACCATGCGGGCTGTTGCATTTTGCACTGGAGCTTCTGGATGCTCTTTAAGGGCAGCCCCTTGTTGCAATAATCAAGACGGGAATTGACTAGGGCATGAGTAACTGTGAGTAGGGACTGTTAGTCCAGGAAAGGGCATAACTGTTGTATAGCCTGCAGTTACACAAAGGCCCTCTTGGCTACAACCGCCACCTGATCTTTGAGCAGGAGTCATGAGTCCAGGAAAACCCCTAGATTACACACAAGGATTGTTTGGGGTAGTGTCACCCCACCCAAGACCAAAGGTGGGAATTTTCCTGAGCCAACAAACCCCAAACCCAGAGCCACTCAATCTTGCAAGAGTTTAGTTTTAACCTGTTGCTCCCCATCCAGCCCCCAATAACCGCCAGGTACTATGAGAGGAAGGACACGGCATCACTTAACTCAACATGGGTCAAGCCATACAGCTGAGTATCATCAGCATATTGGTGATACCACAGTCCATGGTGATGGATGATATCACCCAGAGGCTTCATATAAATGTTGAGCAAGAGCGGAGAGAGTATCAAGCCCTGCCAAACCCCTTAAAGCAAGCAAGATCATTCCCCTATCAACACTGACTGAGAGTAGCCGCAGAAGAATGAAGTGAACCAGGAAAGCATAAGGCCTCCCACTCCCATCCCTAAAGCCACCCCTTGAGAATATCATGGTCGATGGCATAGAAAGCCACTGAGAGGTCAAGTAGAGCAAGGATGGATGCACTACCCCCATTTCACTCCTGTCAGAGATTGTCCAAAAGTGCGACCAATGCCATTTCTGTCCAAATCCAGGCCTGAATCCTGACTGGTAGGGGTTGAGATAATCTGTTTCATCCAGAAACCTCAGCAATCATCTTTTCAACAACCTTCCCCCAAAAGGGAAGATTGGAGACAGATCAGAAATTATCCAAGCAGGTAGAATCCAGCAGTGGCTTCTTAGGAAGAGGGTGGACCACAGTCTCCTTAAAATGCTGCGCACTGCCTCCTCTTGTAAGGAAATATTAATCACCACCAGAGTCCACCCACCTGTCATCTCCTGGGAAGCTTTCACAAGCCAGGGGGGAACATGGCTCTAAAACACAGGAGATTGCATGCATACTCCCTAGGATTCTAGGATTTGTTGTATATTTCACATATATTGGTCAAATATGAGCTAGATAGCAGTCCTGTTAATTAGATTCAAAACTATTAGTCTGAACAACTCTTTCTACCAAATATGTGCTCCTTAAAGGCTACATGAAACTTTTTCTCTATATTATATTCCATATTATATCATACATTTTTATTTAAATGCCACAGTGTTTTTATAAAAAAAATACTATATTTTGTAATGAACAAAAGGTGGAATTAGATGACCTTCAATTGTCTTCCTCTACTTGCTTCTTTCTACTCTTGATGTATGCTATAGAAATCAATCTATCATTATTATGCTTCATTCCACATTCAACCAGACGTTTAGACTAGATTTGGCATTGTTATCTAACGATTGAATCCTTCCCAAGGACCTTGCATTGGAACATATTGTTGTTTGATGGTGTTAAAGGTATCATCACAGAATGTAAGCTATTCCAAGATGCTGTCTTTTGCAATTGACTTATGGGGTTTTTGTCAATGCCAATGGGACATTTCAGGTACAAACTTTGCCCTGCTCTGTTATTAGATTCTCATTCTACCTCTTGGCCTTCTTATAAATCCTCATGTTTACTATTATGTAATTATTACTGCCAAGCAGAAATCATTTACCAATCCAACTAGGAATATGTCCAATGTGTTTATTATTATTAAAAAAAAGAAAAGAATACACATGCACACACATCCTTTAGGTGTGCGACACTAACCATGGTAACTAAGGACAAAGAAGCCACTTGTTGTAAAGTCACTGTGGAACTTTATTAGAACCTGATTTGAGGTGCTGTAGACAGATTCCAATGCAGTGTTGCCACTAAATTGACCAATTTGAGGTGAATTTTGCTCAGGTCCATCCCTAGAAGAAAGAAAGAGAGTGGGGGGCAGAGAGGGAGAGAGAGAAAAGAAAGAAAGAAAGAAAGAAAGAAAGAAAGAAAGAAAGAAAGAAAGAAAGAAAGAAAGGAAGGAAGGAAGGAAGGAAGGAAGGAAGGAAGGAAGGAAGGAAGGAAGGAAGGAAGGAAGGAAGGAAAGATTTCACAGTTGAATAAATTTATATTTGCTTTAAGTAAACATTCAAGGCACATCACAAGTGAAATGAAAGCAAGAAAACAAGAAATTCTATCAATTCTATCAACAAGAGATTAAATTCATAGAGAGCATCTGTTTGCCTTTATATTACTTTTCTTTTTCATTACAATGGAAATTGAGATGAAATGTACATAGAAAAGTATAAAGATGTATAATGTAGATGTATAATATGGATATAATATAGATGCAATGTCCTACCTGTCAATGAATACTTCAGCTTCAACCATAACAATACAAGAGCAAGCAACAGATACAAACTCAAGGTTAATCACACCAAACTTGATTGCAGGAAATACGACTTCAGCAACAGAGTAGTGAATGTTTGGAATATTCTACCTGACTCTGTGGTTTCTTCCCCAAACCCCAAAAACTTTAACTTTAGACTGTCTACAATTGACCTCACCCCTTTCCTAAGAGGTCTGTAGGGGATGTGCATAAGCGCACCAATGTGCCTACCGTCCCTGTCCTATTGTTTCTTTTATTTTTTTATTTTTTTTATATGTATCCATGTATTCATAACTATGTTTTTACTTATACCTATTATCTTGTAAGCAATTGACAAAAATAAATAAATAATCAATTAATTAAAAAAATACATCAACAGATGTGCAGAAATAGTTCCTGGAAAACACACTCAGTTTGTTTGGAATCCAAATCAATAAAACTAATAAAACATCATACAAGGCAAACGGCCTAGGCTGAACACACTGTTATTTACATTTAGCTAAAATAAAATTCCACTCCAATATTTTTGTTTATACCTATTTTGTGTTAACCTTGATTCGTAAGAATATTTATTTCCTCATTTTGCCCTGCCCACTGGGTCTTGAAGTCTCTAGGATGGTAGATATAATATTTTCCCCTTGTTTCAATTATGGGATTTATAGTAGTTTGAATTTTTCATACTCTTTTCCATTATGTAATATGATACATGGTGTTTTACAGACACACACACTCATATAGCACATTTTGAAATTAATGAGATTCTTTCTAATATATTTGATAAATGTTTAATATTTTGAAAACTATTTTTAAAGAATTGTTACACTCTTTTTTGTTAATTTACATAAAACTTTGTTGTTGTTTTCTGTAATATAAATATATTTCAAATACATGTTTGTTCTGTGTTTATTTAGTAATCATTGTGTAAATATTTGTTTTTCATTTAAAATAAATATTTTGCATTGATTTTAATAAGAAAGCTGCACTGCAAAATCTAAAATACATATTAGTATACAATATTAGAACCTTCACCTTAAGTAACTAAATTTCAGGTGTTAGATGTTATTATTAATTGTTAAAAAATCATGATAGATAGATGATTATTAAATTAATAAGAATCATGCTAGGTGATAGATACAGAGAAGATAGATAGATAGATAGATAGATAGATAGATAGATAGATAGATAGATAGATAGATAGATAGATAGATAGATAGATAGATAGATAATGTCTGGATTATGATTTTATTTTATACATTTGAAATAATGAGACATTTGGCATATTATATTTTAAATTCATTTACACACCAGAAAAAAAAACTTCAATAATTCAACACATTAAATATGTGAGGAATATAGAAATAAATGTGAATTTTGATTAAGAAACAAATGTTTCTCAGTGATGTATCAATCTTAAATGTGTTTTACCACAATTAAATGAAATTATGTTCAATAATCCTGTATTAATAGGTTTAGTCTTTTGAATATAAATTTACAGAATTCATAATGTAAGTTTTATAAACATGTAATCCCAAAGATACATTTTCAAAGATCTTAACTATAACCCTATCCTCGAGTGAACAATATTAATATTGTTCTTATTGTTGACTAATTCAGTGGTTGCCAACCAGTTGGCCAGGAATTACTGGTGGTCTGTGAGAAAATTTTGGTGGTCCTCAGAGAAATGTCACCCCCAAAGCACCCCCCAAAACAATTAATCCAGGCTGCGCGGGAATACAAGGCTGTGCTGCCCACATGGCTTGCGGGAACACAAGCCATGTGTTTTGGCTCAAGTCTTATGTCGCTTTGCAAACAATATGAGATAACTTACCCCACTTGCCCCATGTCCCTGGCCTGCTTCTTTCCACTTCTTTCTTCTGCTTTTGGATGCATGCAAGGAAAGCATGCAAGTTTTTCTTTCTCTCCCCCAAACTCAGACAGAAATGAGTTTTTGGGACCCTGCAAGCCTTCCTGCTCCAAGAGATTGGCATGACAAGTCTCAAAGAGACTCATTTCTGTGGAGTTTGGGGGGAAGAGAAAGAAAGACTTATGCTGCTTCTGCTGCTTTCCTTGCATGAAGCCAAAAGTCTCTCTCCGCCCCCCCCCCCGAGAATGGAGCTGGAGACGTTATCCTGTGATACCAAATAAAGAATGATCAATTGGTAGGAAAATGGGTGGGAATTTTCCTGCAGACTTTTTGGGGAATTTTCCCAGGGTCTCTGGTCTGCAAGATTTAAAATTATGAGTTTGGTGGTCCCTGGGGTCCAAAAGGTTGGCAACGCCTGGATTAGTTGAGACTACATTCTATGGAATACTTAGCATAATGAACCAATATTAAAATCATCAAACATCTGAGCTGTTAAAAACAATCAAAACAGTAATTTGCATTTAGTAATTTTTACAGTTGCTATGCATGAATTATTGCATAATAAAAATATTATGATAATTTTTGCTTACCAAACTGTTATAAAATCATATATTGGTTCTGTTTGAAGAACAGTAAAATTGATATAAATGCCATTTCCTGGTGGTACTCTTACAAGCCAAAAACAGTCTTGAAAATTTGGATATTCATCAGGGTAGCCAGGTGAATATATTGTACCATTCATAGCAGTTATATTTCCTCCGCAAAGAGCTATGAGAAAGGGAGGAAGGAAGGAAGGAAGGAAGGAAGGAAGGAAGGAAGGAAGGAAGGAAGGGAGTTAAGTGTAGCAATTTCATAATATTTATGAATTTTCTCAAAAAATTATAATGGGAAAATATATATTTTATAGCTTTAGTATAAAAAGAGCAAAACTAAATCACAAATGATTCCAAATATAGGTAGCCCTGCCAGAAAGTTTCAAAACTGAAACACATATTATGGATTTTTAGAAACCCTGTTTTTTTAAAGCTACAATTAACTTCATAACTTCATAAAATAATATTAAAAAGTTCACTACACTGAAAATTTTTCAGCATGAAGAACATCAGAAATGGTTCACCAAGGGAAAGATAATAAGTATCATCAATCAAAGGCTACAGTTCTAGAACCACTTTGAAGAGTAATTTTTAAGTGGCACCCTATGATCAATAAATCCATGTTCTTATAGTGATATATCTTATATATAATTCAAACGTACATTCTTATTATTAAATCATTTTCACATTTGTAATATTCTATCAACCAATATATGTTATTAAATCAAAAAGTGGAAAGAAAAAACTCTCTGCAAAATGACTAATAATAGCATCACATTTAATTAATCAATTATTTTTTATGCTGTCCATCTGCCTTATCATGTGACTCTGGGCAGCTTATAAGTTATAAGTTCTACAAGTAGAAAAATAATCAAAATATTAAAACATTAAAACTACACATGTTAAGATTTTAAAACCAACTTGAAACCAGATCTAAGAGACAGATAGGATGGGAGTTAGATCTTCTTACCCCCTCCTACATGCAATATAATAAAGTTAGAATACATAAAACTACTTCCAATGCCAGTCAGTCAATTTTAGTCAGTCTGACTAAAATTGCTATGGTTTATTTGCAGCAGGAATATCTCCTTGGATATCTTCTGTTGCTCAACAGTCTAATTACTGTGTAGATCCCTATCCTGCTTTCAATCTGTTGTCTATACCTATCTTTTCAAACATTGAATTTAAATTACAATATTTGAGCTTTTAATAGGCGGTGCTGTAAAAAATCAAAACCAAACATAAGAACTAAAAAGTATCTGTCTGTCTGTCTGTCTGTCTGTCTATCATCTATCAATCTATTTATCTATCGAAAACATACCTTCACACCTTGGAAGAGGATGGTTCCAGTTACGACTGATTCCATGAAGGCAAGTAAGGGCTGAATTTCCAATTAAAGTGTATCCAAGAAAACACTCAAATGAAACAGTCTGTCCTACAGTAAAGTCAGTTCCAATAACAAATCCATTTCGGAAGGGACGTGGATCAGGACAACTTTGCAATTGATACGCTGGAAAAAAAATATGTCGGTGTACCACAGACATGAAAGGTATTCATTGACAAATAATTCTTGACAAATTTTAAACACCCCTTTTTCTGTGTGCTTCTCTTACTAACACATGATCACAGTACTCATATAATCATACGATATTCCTAATTCATTGTTGCTATTGTTATTAATTGCACAGTCAGCCATATGTTCAGACTGGGTTTGACATTTTTGTCTACCTATTTGCAGGGGTCTTCAAACTTAACAGATTTAAGACTTGTGGTGGATTTCAACTCCCAGAATTTCTCCTCCAGTCATGTTAGCTCAGGAATTCTGGAAGTCCACAAGTCTTAAACTTGCCAAGTTTGAAGACCCTTGATCTATTGAGTCCTTACTAAGGACCTGGGATAGGGAAATCTGGATGTTTGATGGTGTTACAGATATTGCCACAGAATGGAATCTTTTTTCAAGTAAAGCTGCCTTCTGCAATTGACTGATGGCAAATTTGTCAATGCCAAGGGTGTTCAAGTGCTGCTCCAGTTGCTTTGGGACTGCACGCAAGGTGCCTCTTACTATTGGTGCTACCCTTGCTTGCCTTTGCCATAGTCATTCTATTTCTACTTGTAGATCTTTATATTTTGTTATCTTCTCCTGTTCTTTCTTTTTTCTTCTGCTGTCTCCAGCTAGTTCCACATCCCCCGTCCAGACTTTTTTGTCTTTCTTATTGACAATGTTAAGTCCAGGTTATTATGTGGCAGGTTCCTGTTTGTCTGGATTCTAAAGTCCCAGAGCAATTTCACTTTTTTTCATTTTCTATGACTTTTTCTATTTTATAGTCCCACCAGTTCTTGCTTAGAGGCAAATGATATTTCCTACTGATCTCCCAATGAATCACTGTTGCTACTTTGTCATACCGGTGCTTGTAGTCAGTTTGTGCAATATTCTTGCAGCAGCTTCCCAGGTGGTCCACTGTTTTTTCAGCTTCTTTGCATAGGCGGCACTTACTGTCTGTAGTTGTTGTTATTGTTATTATTGATGATAATAATAATAATAATAATCAGCATCATCATCAGCATCATCATCAGCATCAGCATCAGCATCAGCATCATCGCACAGTCAGCCAGATGTTCAGACTGGGTTTGGCATTTTTGTCAATCTATCAAGTCCTTAATATCATAGTAAGATGTCATACAATTGAAGACATCTTACTCATCTGTGTTTTCAGTTCTAGCTTTGCGTTACTGCAATACACTTGATATCTTTAAAAACCTATACCTTTCTCAACAAATGGAGCCAAAGATCTGTTTTATTTAAAAGTTTAAGTTGTGGCAAGTCCAACAATAATGACAAATCAATGTTGTTGTGTGCCCTCCTTGGCACACAACACCTATGCATTGTTTGAAAAGCTCTTTGGGCTTACATATTAATAGTGAATTAAATTTAATGGGAGGCACACAACATGACAAATTATTTATAAACAAATCCTATTTAACCTCATTTACTGAAATCATCCATCTTATGAGAACTGCTAACTTGTAAGAAAACTGGTCAGAAAAAAAAGCAGGTTTCATAGAAACTGTTCTTTTGAATGGAGAGGTTTTTGTTGGACTATTTTAACTGTACCATAGTGTGTGTGTATTTGTGATTATATGCTCCCAAACATAAATAGTGGATCCAATTACCACGAGAAATAATTAGTAAGTAACATTGTCGATCACTTCAAACACAAACAAGACTGTAATCTGTTGGTAATGCTATAATTTGGGATAATGGATTTAATGGTCTATTTTATTCCACTTTATTTTATCCTGTGATTCCTTCAATGAAATCACCGTGAACCTAAAACTAAAACAAGCCATTCTTTATATTTCTATAGTTTTCAATAATGTGCTTTTCAATAATGTGCTTTGCATTGTAACAAAAAAAAAAAAGTTATAGGTCATTACACACCTTGATACACAATATGAAATCCTTGTTTGTTCTGGGAGTAATCGCTGTGAAAATATAAGCTAGTTTCATGCGTTGTACTGAAAAGGGAAGAAGGGAGCTGAGTTCCGCTGAGTCTACCAATGGCAGTGCTAACATCGGGGGATCCACTTCTAACTTCCAGGTAATCATGGATTGTCTCCGTTGAAAAGTTTACAAATTGCAAGTGCACACCTGTAAATAGTTTTTTTTAAAATAATAATAATAATAATAATCATTTGATGAATAAAGTATACTTGCTATGCCCAGTTTTAAATGAGAATCATACTGAGTCGGGCTTCACTTCTTCTAAATCAGTGGTGTTATTCTACCGGTTCTGCCCAGTTCAGCTGAGCCAGTAGCGCCGATGACCAGGGACACCAAACTGGTTTTCTCCAATGCTCTGCTGTTGGGCCCACCCACCCGCCTGGGCTCCCATCCTAACCTTTCCGTCCTGCTTTTGAAGCACAGCCGCTTTGCACTGCAAGCAGATTGCTGTGCAGCAACTGCTGAAGCGACAGGGAGAGTGCCGGCTTGCAGGAGGTGAGTCAGAAACTGAGTGCACCTACGCAAAGTGCTTGTTTGGCGCGCGTGCACATCTGAATTTTGCACACATGCACAAAGTGTGCCCACCAAGGCATGTTCACCGAACCGGTGGTAAAAATATTTGAAACGCACCATTGTTCTAAATGGTAATAAATTGAAGAAGACATACCAAAGCCAACAGGCAGCTTGATAGTCCATGTACAATCCAAACTACTGGGATAATTCCCGGGAAATCCTGGGCTAAGGATCACACCACTGAAGTCTGACATGGAACCACCACATTGTGCTACAAATGAGAAGGGGGAAAAGCTCATTTAAAGCATGTTATCTTTTCCTGCCTGTGTAAACTTCAGCTTCCAGAATTCTGAGAGCTTGGCTGGGAATTCTTGGAGTTGAAGTCTACACATTTCAAAATTGCCAAGTTTTAAAACAGTATTTTAAAGAAATACACTGAAAAGAATTGGATCTTTCTGTTAGGCAATTATTTACATTAACACAGTTTATTCAAGTGTCTGAATCTCCAGCTCCTTATTCTTTTGATCCAAATTTAGCTACAAACTCTCTCTCTACTGAACAAGAGTTACATAGATAGAAAAGATTAAAGTAGGGTAGGGAGTAGAAAATGAAATAGGATAACAGGGAAAGTAGTTGAAATACTGAACAGAGCACTCCCTTCTCTTTATTTTGTTATAGACTCTCTTTGTATTTCATAATGTATCAAGCTTGAGCCACCACAATGTTTTTATTTACCTATAGAAAAAATGTAACTATTTGAGCATTTTTTTTAACACAATATATTCTGTTTCCATCATGGAACTCCCTCCATCCTTCCATCAAGCCACCATAACACTTCCAAATATATCTCTAATACAGTTGTTTCATATTTTTTTAAAGTTTATATATGAAAGATATACCCAAGCAAATCGGAATAGGATAATTCCATCTTCTCACTGGTCCAGGCATGCAGGTGATATGCGAATGTCCCTATAAAATGACAAAACATTTTAAAATGACCAAATTAACAGTTCTGTGCTACCCTTTATTATGCATAACAATAAAATTTCCATCATGAGATGTAAACCTGGGAGGCAAACTGTCTCGAAAGGTCTCATTAGCATGGCCAATTGTGGTTTGGTTTGGCTGCAGCAACATTAGCAAGTCATTGGCACAAAAACCTCCATTGGATGCCTCATATGCTGCCAAATTCTGGCCCTGCTAGCTGATTGCATGAACAATGTTGCTTTACTGAATTTTAACATATATGCCAAATGGCAAAGAACAGAAGCCAGTGATGGTGTGTGGAATATGGCAAGTGTGGCATAATCATGCGGTATAATGGATAATGTTTTCTTATCTATCATATGGGCAAGTGATTAGATGTTCTTTTCTGAATCATGTTGTAAAGTATGATTTTCACATTCCAAACTACATTTTCACTTAGGATCTGGAAATAACAATCACACAGTAATTAAAAGAAAACAAAACCATACATGATGATTTACAAGCTCCAACAAATGTCAGATTTTGGTGAATATGTTGGATACGCTACTGAAGTCTTTAATTTTGTGAGAAAGAGAAATGTTTTGAGATAGATAGATAGATAGATAGATAGATAGATAGATAGATAGATAGATAGATAGATAGATAGATAGATGACAGACAGACATGGAAGAAAGAATATGAAAGAAACTCAATATATATATAAATAAAACAATTTTAGTAGATCTCTAATTTCTTCCTGCACCTATAATCTACACATTGTAGTCATCCATGTTATTCTCCCCTAAAATGCTACTGATATTTCCAAAGATTCATGGTATTATAACAAGTGGGTGTTCCTTAAAACAACTGTGTCTATGTTTGTGTCTTGGGTCCAACCTTATATTTTGAAGGAGTTCTAGTAACTTCCAGAAAACTCAATCTTTATCAATTTGTATGTTTTTCCTTTCAAATAATGATTTTATTTTCTTCTAGATTACAGAAATGATAACATCTTAATTAAAAATTAATAATACATCTGAATTTGAAAAAAAAATCTACCTGGAGAGAATATCCTTGGTCACACTGGAAGGAAACGACATCTCCCACCATGTACCTGTCTCCAATCTTAATTCCACTATTTGGGATCTGAGGTTCAGGGCAGGAGTCCAAACCTATAGCTGTGGAAAGTTAAAAAACTTAAAAATGACAAAATAAATTTATCCTTTGTTATGCAGATTCTGACATAAAAAGCAGAACATTAACAAAGTTCCCATACTGAGGAAGATTTGAATCAGTAACACAATAATAAATAATTATTTAAAACTGTCTACCTTCACAAGTCTTAAACACTTGACAGACCACTCTCAGAGTTAGTGACAACTATAAAACAGAGTTGGCTACACCCAGATCGTGCCAACCTGTTAATTCCCAATAAATCTGGTTTAGTTTTGGAAGCTTGGCTACTTATGATTTAATTGGAGTAACTGCCGGAATCCTGACAGTTAGCAAAATACAACCAATTGGATTCCTGTCTCTTTCAGAGACTTCCAAAACCCATCAACAAAAGCCAAGCGCATGATACTGCCTTGGAAAAGGGAAAAGCTAAATGTAGAACAATGGACAAAGAAGAGGACTAATTATCATTTGTACGTAAGTATAGTTGAAATATGAATATATATATATATATATATGGATCTTTGGTTATTCGGGTTTTCTCCCGCGTAAAACCCGAATAACCAAAGATCCACATACAAATACCCACGAGAACCTCAGAAAACAAATATATATATATATATTACAAATTAGGAGCTTCAAGAGAAAAAGCAGAATTATGACCTTTGAACAGAACAGTATGAAAATATAGTGCAGGTAATCCTTGACTTATGACCCTTTGTTTAACAACAGTTCAAAGTTACAACATCTTGAAAAAAATGACGTATGACCTGCACTCCCATTTATGACCATTGTATCACCACCATAATCACAATTCAGGGCCTTGTATTTCAGCTGTACCTCCGAGAAAATTCCTCCTAGAAAGGACAGTTGGTCAAAGGTTGTTCACAGGATAAATAAATCATCCTGGATTTTAAAAATGTGTTTCAAAAATTCACATATTACATGGCAAACCTTTCACTGAGCTATATAAACTATTTTTATATTCTCATGTTCTAAGTCCTTTGCGTGAAAGCTGAACAATACAAACATTTAAAATACAGTAAGTATGGATGGCACCTTAAGTATTAAATATGAAGTGGAACAAAAGAAAGCTTTTCTAAATTCAGAGTCAAATAAAACTAAACAGCCAACAAATAGCTGCAGAAGCTAAAAGCTTTCCAAAATAAATGAGTTTACAACCTTTCCAAAGGCTAGAAGAGAAAAACAGTTTCCCATGTCAACAGAAAGCTGATTCCAATGCTCTGGAGCAACTGTAGTCAAAGTCTGATATTTGGCTGTTAACAGTTTGTCTCATATGAAGCTGAAAGAGATCTGAACATTTCCCCACAACTGGGACTGAGGCTTAAAGGGAAAGCTGGTCTCTTGAGGATCTCCATCTAAGACCACAACTAATATCAGAAACAAAAGAGGAGCACTCTGAGACCCAGAGATAACTTATGTGTTGACATTCATTCTAGGCATGGATAATATCGGACAACCAGTTTGGTCTAGTGGTTAAGGTAGTAGACTAGAAACCGGAGGACTGTGAGTTCTACTCTGCCTTAGCCATTACAGCCAACTGTGTGACCTTGAACCAGTCCCTCTCTCTCAGCTCAGCCCATCCCACATTCCTGCTTCAAAAGAGCCATCAAAAAAAATAAGTCAGTCCTATCATTAGGACCATGAAAGGCATTTGTTCATCTTTCCAACACAGAAAGATGGCTGTGCTTGTCCAGTTGGGAATAAGGTCTTTATATCATGCAATCTTTTTTTCTCTAATCAGTTATATTAATTGTATTGTTCAAGTATAGCATCAAGTCTGTTTTTCAAACTGATGTTGATAATTCATATGTAATGTTTAATAAATAAAGAGAGCATATGCACAGTAGAGAATCCAGTTAATCTTGTTACATTAATTTGTAAACTGTATAAATGTTTCTACACACAAACACATAGATTAAATGGAGGAGGGGAAATATGTTTATTGTTTTATAGTTGTCCCCTTCTCTCAAACCTATAGAACAAGATAAACTCGGATTATTAGAATTAATTCTGAAAAAAATGGATCATTTGATTATTAATTAATGTAATTAATGAGCCATAAAATATAAAATAAAAATGGTTGGAGACAAAAAACCTATCACATACTTTGGGGAATGAAGCAAAGATTACCATCATGATACGTATCCCATTATAATTTTGCTTCCTGTTTAATTGTCTGAAGGTTCAGGTAGATTCTAGCCTATGAAATTTATAATTTTATAAAATGATTTCCCTATATTACCATAATACGGGTAGCCATTGGTTAATGATCATTTGAAGTTACAATGGCACTGGAAAAAAAGTGATTTATGACTGTTTTTCATACTTATGACTGTTGGAGCATCCACCTTTTGATCTAAGTTGAGGACTAGTTGTCATTATCATTTATCTGCAATGGAGGATATGAAAATGAGAAAGAAAATAAAAGATAAGTAGGTCTAACCACAAATGGCCTATCGTAATTCATCAAATTTGGGAGCACATAAATTGACTAATTTTACTGAGTTTTATCAGGAAAGATATTAATACCTTATATAACTTTAAAAACAACAACAACATCTATTTCCTGGTTCTAATAGCTCTGCTACTGAAAATACCCTTGTTCTGTTGAGGTTTTTTGCCTGTGAATATAAATAAAAAACTGCTAAAAATGATTGTCAGGTGATATACCATTACAAATAATGGTAAACTCATACATTCTTCACCAAAATTCTTTTCCATTTTGAAAAATATTTCAAAAACAGGTTTTCTTTCAATAAGATGCATAAAAATTTGTATGAGAGACATATAGGAATACTTTTCCTATCTGGCATTGGAAATAAGAATGGGAGACATGAAGAAAAGAACTAAGAAGAAAAAGAAAAATGGAGGAGGTGGCAAAAAATATAGAGTGGTCTATTATGGGTCATGATTCTGTCCCATCTCTTATATAAAGAGCTGAATAATCCCCAAACACATACAAACTATCCTCCCTTCCCACTAATATAGAGAGTAAACTTTATCTGGTGTGACTTTTTGGAACCTGAGATGAGAGTTTTGAACTACATGCTATCCCTTTCACTTGACATTAGAAATTATGTTATCTATATCCTCTTCTTTTCATTTCACTTTCATCAACTGTGTGCAGTTTTGACAAAGAGATGAAGCGTGAAGAAATTATGAATTGTGGTTCAACTACTTCCTAATATTGCCAGCTATTCCATGTCACTTAAATCATTGTTGAGTAAGTGAGTAGTTAACAGAGCTAGACAACTGCAAGATATATTCCGTATGAAATGATTGAATCAAATATTGAAATCTATATTTAATTGTGACAACTTCCTGATATTTCAAAGTATCATTCCAGCTTTCAAACAACCAATTACTTGAACATTAAAAAAAAAGCCAGCAAGGCAGTAAAATGTAAAATAAAAGAACAGGATTTCATGTCAATGCAGGAAGATGATTTGATAATATGCATCTCTCATAATTCTTACTTTAAAAATAAAATAAAATAAGAATATCTAGTTATATTACAAAATGGAACTGTGATTGAAGAATTTGGGGGTTTTCACAGATCAGGCAAATGGCCACAACATGCAAGATTATGTGTCTGATTTTGTTTATATCTATAGGATATGCAAGGTCTTCTATATGGAACAATGAGAAAATAACATACATTCTAGAGAAAAAGCCTTTTGCATTTGTACAGGCTTTTTCAGACAAAATGATGGTTGTTGTTTTTTTTTTATTATGGAGAGAAGGACACAGATTTGGTTTCAAATATGCAAGTGACACTATAGGAACCAAGCACGAGTTGATTAAGCTTATATTTGATGTTACAATTGAATGCTACAGTTGAATGTTACAAATTCTGTAACAAAGTTATCTTTTGACAAATAAACATTTAATAATAAGAAAGCAGCACATACAATCTGAAATATGAGAAGTAAAACTTTGGTGATTTATTGCTGTCCTGAATTTTCTTTGTTTCTCTTGCTTGTTGTCTTAGCCATTGTCCACTCCTCAACAAGATTCAAAAGTACAAAATATAAACCACGAGGCAGATAAATTTAACTAACCCCATGGATATCAAGTTGACTTATGGTCTCAGATGTGATTTAAGCCTTGCATTAGTTCTGGGACAATTTGCCTAAAAATATGTCACCTTAGTCATTCAAAATTGGCAGCCTTTCCTCTCCCTAGTTCAAAGGAAACAAGTTAAATGGAAATTATTTAAATTCAATGGAAACAAGTTAAACCAAATACCCTTTTTATCCCAGAATGATTCACTTTTTCATGTCTGTCTCTGAAGGTGCTTGATGTTCCACATATATTTTTAATACTTACCTTTTACTTTCCCTTTTTTTACCCTTTCATTTTTGAATACTTCATCAGCTAATATCCGGAATTCTCAATTCTAATGAATACAGACTCTGGGATTCTTTGTAGGGAATAGGATCGTTGTGGTTAAATATTTATCTTTTGTTACTCAATTTGTTTCATAAATTGAATGATTTATATATAACAAAATAATACATAATTAAAGCCAGAATAATTGTATGAAAATTCGCTACCTTGTGAAATTATCATTCCCAGTCTTTCAACAGAACCAACATTTAATTTCTTGAAGCGTAAATGTCTACATTTTCAAAGTCATTCAGTCTATCTAATGGGAATATATATTGCAATTACATTACCTGTGTACTCTAAATGAAAGCCGGCAGCCGACACACTAATATCTGATTGAAAATTTAAGTACAAATTGTTGGATGTACTATTAAGAAGTGGAGGTATTGTGGTTCCTGGGAAGGAAAAAAGAAGTTTCCAGGTTATTAATCTTCAATTTATTTATTTATTTATTTTTTATCAATTGCTTACAAGATAATAGGTATAAGTACAAAACATAGTTATGAATACATGGATACATATAAGAAAAACAAAACAAAACAAAAACACAATAGGACAGGGACGGTAGGCATGTTGGTGCGCTTATGTACGCCCCCTACAGACCTCTTAGGAAAGGGGTGAGGTCAATAGTAGAAAGTCTAAGGTTAAAGTTTTTGGGGTTTGGGGAAGAAACCACAGAGTCAGGTAGAGTATTCCAAACATTGACTACTCTGTTGCTGAAGTCCTGCAATCAAGTTTGCTGCGATTAACCTTGAGTTTGTATCTATTGTTGCTCTTGTATTGTTATGGTTGAAGCTGAAGTATTCATTGACAGGTAGGACATTGCAATGTATGATTTTATATACCATACTTGGATCGGACCGAAGGCAGCGTAGTTCTAGGTTTTCTAGGTCTAGAATTTCAAGTCTGGTGGTATAAGGTATTCTGTAACGAGTAGAGGAATGGAGAACTCTTCTTGTGAAATATTTCTGGACTTTCTCAACTGTGTTAATATCAGATACGTAATGTAGGTTCTGCTATTTCTTTCTACATTTCACATTTCATTTTATCTATAAATATAAGCAATGTCTCAGTTTACAATTTATATTCATTTCAAAAGAGTCCTTTTAATAGACAGTTTTTGCTCAACTCTGAAGCAACCATAGGATCCAGTCAATCACCTTGGTTCTTGGTGACTGAATTTGGAAAGATTTCATTTCTTTTAAAATTAAGTAAGGTTTAGAAAGTGAGTTTGTAGTAGTAAACTAAAGAACCAAAAAGCATGAGAAAAAAATGAAATTAAAGTACATCTAGTTCATATCATTATATCTTTCAAACTATACCAGCTACTACCACACCTATGAGGATCTTCTCAAGTCCACCTATATATGTCTTTTTCAGTCTTTTCATCCTCTTGATACATTTATAGATAGTCGTCAACTTACAATTCATTTAGTGACCATTTAAAGTTACAATGGCACTGAAAAATGTGACGGTTTTCTCCATGATCATGTGATCAAAATTCAAATGCTTGGCAACTGGTTCATATTCATATGGCCATTGTTACGTCCCAAGGTCATGTGATCACCTTTTGCAACCTCTGACAAGCAAAGCCAATGGAGAAACCAGATTCATTAACAACTGGGTTACGAACTTATCAACTGCATGTGATTCACTTAACAACTGTGGCAGGAAATGTCATAGAATGGGGCAAAACTCACTTAATAAATGTCTCACTTTACAATGGAAATTTTGGGTTCAATTGTGATCATAAGAGAAGGACTACCTGTACTATTTTTTTTTATAAGTTTGTTTTGCAATTCAATCCTTTGTAATGTAATCCGCATTCATTCTGTAGCTGTGATCAAATTCTCAAATTGTTTCTTTCATATCGACTACTGACTTTTATAAGCAACCTATTTTCATGTATATATATATATATGTATGCATGTATATAGACGTTTTTCACATTTTTAACTGCCAATCTCCCTATGTTTGGCAACCATTTGTTTTCATCTACTCTGCTTGTTTATCACAATAGTTCTTAAATGCTTTGTTTTTACTACACTCAACTTACTTCCACACAAAGGAGAAGCATGCTCTTAACAAGCCATTTCAGTTTCTATATGTATGCCTCACAACAGACTCCTATTACTTACTATCTCTCTACTATTACTCCACTTGTCAGTCTGCCTATTATTGGGTCTTTGCTGTACATTTTAATTATGCCAAGTTCATGAAAACACATACCCAATTTGCATTGCATGCACAAATTTATATGCACTCAAAAACAAATCACACATGAACTCTGGAGCTGATCTCTACTTTATACCTATAATTAAAATATATAGCTCCACAAGAAAGGTTAATTAGAGAAATTAATGTTTAAAATAAAAGTCATAGTAAGTTCTGGTAAGGTCCCCTAAGTTAGCTACAATTTCAGTTGTTCCTTTCAGCATTATTCTGGAGTATTAACAAAAAAAATCAATGGTATATGGCCAGGGGTGGGATTCAAATTTTTTAACAACCAGTTCTGTGGGCGTGGCTTGGTGGTAATGTAGTTGGTGGGTGTGGCTTGGTGGTAATGTGACTGGCTGGGCGTGACCAACTCAACATCACTCACATTGAGGCACGCATCTCCTCGCCTGGCCTCTCATGACTGTGGGGATGCTGCAACAGTCATAAGTCATCTTTTCCAGTGCCATTGTAACTTTGAATGGTCACTCCACACAAGCAAAGTACCAGCAAAGGAGAGGAAAAAAACTCCAGAGACATTCCTGAGACAGGAAGTCTCGTTCTGCCAAGAATGTAATAAGAGTTAATGGAGAGGCAGTTTCTGTAAGCAACACCAGAATGTTTCCTTACTGCCTTCCTAAAAGGATTAGGCCAGTAATTTCTTTTAACAACCGGTTCTCTGAAGTGCTTAGAATGTTAACAACCAGTTCTAGCGAATAGGTGTGGGTACAAAAAAGCCTGTATATGGCTTCCAGGCATAACTGCTGCTACTAACTGTGGTCACTATAAATAGGTACAGAAGTTGGTAGATGGACCAGAAAATTTGGGATCTTTACAGACAAATTATTATTGTCCTTCAAATTGAGAATCCATTGTTGTTGGTGAATACTTTGGTGGGCAAAACAGCAACTTTTTGGTACCATCATTCCCTAACAGTAAAAAATAGTTAAAAGTAAAGAAGAACAATTCAGAAAGAAGTGATGTAATGACAAATATTTTTGCACTGAGGGTTGAAAGGTGAACAAAATAACAATGGATTTTCCATAAGGTGAAAGGGTCTTAGAATATCAAACACGTTTAATTTATAAGCACATTAAAACTTTTGAAAAACACAGATAGTATTTTTTAAAATATATTTTTGGCATAGCACAGAAGTGTCTAAACTAGCTGAAGAAGTTAATAGTTTCAGCTATTCGTAAGATCTATAAAAAAGTCACGGCCGATCTAGCATGCAAATTACTATTATTTTCTTTTTCTTTTCTTTTCTTTTCTTTTCTTCTTCCACCAACATACAGAGTAAATAATGATGCTTAGGAAAAAAACAGGAAGAATCAAAAGCGGAGGAACTGCAAGGTCACGGCTTAATTTGAAGAGAAAGCAAAAGAATAGTGGGATGATTAAATGACTCAAAGTTATATAAAAGCTTTATGTTAAGAAAGTTGTTTGGTAACATATATAACCAACCTTGGCTTTTTATAATAACATTTAACTTCCACTCAGCTTATGTATGTATCACAGAATCCTTCAGACCCGCTTTTTTTTTTTAAAAGTTCATAACTAATATAATTCAAACTTCCTTGCGCTCAAAATTTATTACATGAATGTCAGTCAGTATTGTGTCCATTTCCTTTAATATAGGGATTCTGTTGCTGCAGATGGTAATAAAATCAGTTTTAGTACTGTCAAAAATTTATGGTGGTAGTAATGGAATTACCATGAATCAGTGGTTTAACTTGTTCTGTAAACTGGTGCATTTCAACATCTTCATTTATTGTATGACTGTGATATAAGGTATTTTATACTTGGCATTTATTCCCAGCACACATGCTGATGTTTTGCCACAAAATAGAATATCATACAAGAAGTTATTATTTCCATTCACCTGAGTAGCTTCCAAGTCTTGGAGCGTTGTTATCAGCACCATCATAAAAATCTAAAGAGTCCCAGTTATGCTCCGTTGCAAAACTTATCACTTGTACCTATTAAGGATAGAGACATAGGGCAAAATTTCAAGACAATATGGAATTGCTCTATTTCATATTATATTGCCAGAAATGATTCATTATTGGAGGGTTCATTCAGGCTTATGGATTTTGACTAAATATTGGATTTCGGCCAATTCTATTTCTAAATATGACCTGATGCACAATAATGATTGTAATCACTGAAACCTGTCTCTCTAATTCACCTTCCCCCCGCACAAACACACGCTACTCAATTCTGAAAATAGACATCCTATAATTAGCTATGTATCATTTTTTTATTATTTTATTTTATTTATTTAATTTGTCAATCGCTTAGAAGATAATAGGTACAAGTATAAACATGAGTAAGAATACAGGAAATAGGTACGAATAAATGGGGACAATAGGACAGGGATATGTATCACTATTACATACTTACTTCTCTGTTAGTGGGATTTGGGCAATAGCTTGTTTGCTTGCAAGTTAGACTCTACAATACAGGTAGTCTTTTCTTAATGACTGATTAGGTTACAACTCTTCAAAGTTACAATGGTCACAGAAAGGATACTTTATGATCAGTATAGCATTAACATTTCTCATAGTCATGTAATCACATATCAGACTCAGGCAGGGATTGGTCCAGCCTAATCACACAGATAAAAGGGTTATGCTCGGTATACCATTGGTCAAGGAATTCTGGCTGGCAGTATCCATGAGAAGAATGTATATGTCATGGCTTCCACCCTTTAGAAGAGTGGTTCCCAAACTTTTTTCAATCCACCACTCCCTTGGTGCTACAAACTCATCCTCAGTGCCCTCCACCCAGGGGTGGGATTCAAATTTCTTCATAACTGGTTATGTGGGTGCAGCCTAATTTATGGGTATGGCTTGGTGGTCATGTATCTGGATGGGTGCGTCCAGGTGGCTATTTGACTGGCAAACCAAATAACAAGTGGTCCTCGCTTAAAGGTCAGTTGCTTAGCAAGTTTTCTAATTTATGACTGATCTTCCCAGAGCTGCTTTACCTGTTTTTGGAGTTTTGACAGCCATGAACGTGTGTGCGCGCACACACACACACACTCCTGTCTAACCCTGCTGGAGCAGGTGGTTGGACTAGATATCT
Source organism: Emydocephalus ijimae (assembly GCA_004319985.1). NCBI lineage: Eukaryota > Metazoa > Chordata > Lepidosauria > Squamata > Elapidae > Emydocephalus > Emydocephalus ijimae. The sequence continues at coordinate 1,584 of BHEV01005871.1, read as the reverse complement.
CATTCACTTTCTCCTTCCCCCCCCCCTCTCTCTTTCTTTCTCTCTCTCTCTCTCTCTCTTTCTTTCTTTCTTTTTTCTTTTTCTTTCTCATGGCCGTGACTTTACCTTCCTCCCATGGCTGGCTGCCAGGGAAGGCAAACCAGGACTGAGCCATTGTTGTCATTGGGCTCCCCATCAGCTACCCGCCAGCCTATGTCGCCCTTGTCATGAATGCCTGCAGCTGCCGCATGGTTTTTTCAGTGTGGTTGGACTGCAGCCACACCCAAAAAAACACGCGGTTGGAGGCTTTTTGCAACATAAATTACAACTACCGGCTTTGCTTGCTCCACTTCTCCAATGCGCCACTGTGGCCACATTCTAGGCCCTGGGCCTGCAGGTCTGCCCCATTGAAACCGCTGCACCAGAGGGACTTGCCCAAGTAAGTCCGAGCGGAGTGCTGCAGCAGTCAATGGGGTGAGCCTGCTTGGCTGACGCCGAGAAAACAGTGGTGGTGCTGCATTGGAGAAGCAGAGCTCAGCCAGAGTTTGGTAAATTTCGCTGCAAAAAGCCTCCAGATGCCATGTTTTTTTTGGTTGTTGTTGTTGTTTTTTGGTGCAGCTGGAAAAAAAAACATGGCGTCTGAATGCTTTTTGCAGCAAAAATTACTGACCTTCAGCTTTGCTTGTCCTGCTTCTCCAACGTGCCACTGTGGCCATCAGCGATTGTCGCACATGCACGCGATGTCACGCATGCGCAATAAGGACTGACTGGCAGGGGATGGAAGAATAGGCGGAGAGGAGTGGGGCCAGCCAGGGACCTGTTTTACTGGTTTTCTGAACTACCAAGAATGGTAATGAACCAGTAGAATCCCTGATTTGTGCCTTGCCCACCTCCAGCACTCCTCTGCCACCCCCTTGCCTCTTAGTGCCCCTGCTGTGTTCAAAGACTAGCAGCAGTCCTCCCTCCGGTCCACTGCCAACGCGGAAGTGCCGATCGCTCCCATTGGCTGATGCCGTTTGACAGCCGGCTATAAAAGGGAGCTGTCAAACGGCATCAGCTGTCGCCGCCAGCTGGCTGTCAGATAGCCTCGGCAGCCACGGCGACCCTTTATTCGCGAGAATAAAGCTGTTAGCCTTTAGCCTGGCTCCGTCTCTCTTTGTAACCGCCGCTCCACAACACTGGCGACGAGGGTGGGATACAGCTAAGACGACCAGGCAGGAAATCGAGCCAAAGTCACAACAAGAAAGAGCTGAAGTCGCTACGAGCTGATCGAGTCACCGCCACTGACGATCTCCAAAGAGCGCGAAATTTAAAGCCCTCTCAGCTGAGGAGCCGAACGCCGCTGACAGGCGCAGCTAGAAACGCTTTTCCAAAAGCGAAAACTCTATTTTTCCTCAGCTGAGAAAACCAACGCTGCCACTCTAATGGCCTCTAATCCGACATTCCCGCACTTCCAACTGGGGGCAGAAACATGGGAATCATATATGAATAGATTTGAATGCTTTTAAAATGCCATTGATCTAGCTGAAGCCACAGATCTAAGGAAAAGCGCCTATTTTTTAAGTTTCTGTGGGGCCACAGTTTTTGACACAGCCTCTGCGCTAG
>BHEV01005868.1:0-16058 GCA_004319985.1 Emydocephalus ijimae | reverse complement strand
AGAGCCTCTTTATCAAGTTGACTATAGTTCCTTTCGGTTTTAGACAAAGTTCTCGAAAAGAACGCAATAGGTGCCTCATTTCCATTTGGTAAGACATGGCTTAAAATGGCTCCCACTCCAAATGGTGAGGCGTCATAGGTAACCATCAAAGGTAGAGTCTCGCTGTATTGCATTAATACAGCATCGGAGGTTAAGAGGTCTTTAACTTGTTGGAATGCCCTTTCTTCACGCCGTCCCCAGACCCAGGGAGCCTTTTTATCTAGAAGTCTATGTAGGGGCTCGGCCAAGGTCGCCTTCTGGGAAAAGAAGATGTTATAAAAGTTAATGAGTCCCAGGAAAGCTTGGAGGTCTGTCTTATTCCTAGGTCTCGGGGCGTTTTTGATTGTGGTTAGTTTTTTTCGGTGGGGTGGATTCCCTATCTGTCGAGAAGGTATCCCAGGAACTCCACTTTCTCCGTACAAAGTTGACACTTGTCCCTTTTTACCTTCAGACCAGCGTCTTTAAATTTCTGAAGAACTTTTCTGAGTCATTGTACTAATAATTCTTTAGTGGGGGCAGCTATTAAGACGTCGTCAAAATAAGGCACGACGCCTTTTATGCCTTGCAATAGTCTCTCCATTAAACTTTGGAATATGCCAGGCGCCACGCTTACTCCGAATTGGAGTCTATTGCACTTGAAGGCACCTCTATGTGTAACTATTGTCTGGGCTTCTGCACTTGTCGCGTCTACAGTAGTTGCTGGTACGCCTGAGTTAAGTCCAATTTCGCAAATATTTTTCGGCCACCCAGGGAATGAAGAAGGTGTTGGACCACCGGTACTGGGTAAGTGCTCTGTTGAAGAGCATGATTTAGGGTGGCCTGGTAATCCCCACAAATTCTTAACGAACCACCTGGCTTCATGGGCGTTACTATTGGAGTTTCCCAGCGGGCATGGTCAATCGGTTCCAATACGCCCTGGGCTATCAGTTTATCTAGCTGCTCGTCAATCTTCGGCTTTAGGGCAAAAGGCACCCGATGAGGCTTAAGCTGAATGGGAGCTACATCGGGCCTGAGATTAAATGATATAGGGGTCCCCTTGTACTTGCCTAATGTTCCTGTGAACACGTCCTAGAATTCCTGCATGAAAGCCTCTTCCCAGTCGTTGCTTCTGGTTTGGTGTATGCCGGTTAGTTCAATCCCAAGTGGGGCGAACCACTGTAACCCTAACAAACTAGGTCGGTCATGATCAACGACAGTCAGGGGCAGTGTCGCTGTGCGGTCCTTGAAGGATACTTGGACGTGGCTGGAACCGACAACTGGAATTCTGTTTCTCTGGTAGTCTTTTAGGATGACTCATTGAGTGCTGAGGTCCTGGGGGCAGATGGCAGGGATCAGCTATTTGAGGGTTTTCCAGGATACCATCAATAGGGACGATCCCGAATCGACTTCCATCACGCATGGTCAATTCTCAATAGTAACCCTAACGCGGATCTTTCTTGCATCAAATGATGAAGCGTGGCCGATAATAATGGTTTGGTGGGCCTCTTCTCACCTCGTTGAAGAGGCAGGTGCTCGATTTCTGTAGTAGTAGTGATTGTTCCATTGGTGGTTCAGACGGTCCTGGTTCTGAGGAGGTTTGCCTGTCTCCCGACGGAGGCTGTTCTCCCTTCGGCTGGGACTGGACTCTCGCTTGCTTCTGCAGACTTTTGCGATGTGGCCTCTTTTTCTGCAAGTACGGCAGAGTGCGTCGAGGATTGCGGATGGTTTGCCCTGCAACCAGCACATTGGTGCGGACGTCTCTGGTTCCTTTGCTCTCATTTGGAGCGGAGCCGGTTGACCTCCTCTTCCTCACTGTCTGAGGATGACTCGAGGTCTTCTTGGTGGGTGGTGGTAGCGTGCTTCTCAGTGGTGAGTGGGCTATCGTTAGTGAGTTGGCGAAGCGGTGCATTCGCTCGGTGCATTCGAGCGGCTGACTTCCTGGTTGCTTCTGCGGCAGTAGTGTCGGCGATGACATCTGTAAGGCTGATGTTGTCTTTTGCCATCAGTTTTCTCTGCACGTGCAGTGCATTTAATCCCAGAACTATTCGGTCTCTTAGGCTTCCTCTAAGTTTGCAAAACCACAAAGGCCTCCTAGGTTCCAGAGGTCAGCTATGAAATTTCCAATGCTCTCGTCCTTCCGTTGGTCCCTCTGGTAAAATTCATGTCTTCGTATCAGTGTAGGTACTGTGGGTGCATAATGGGCCTGGAGGGTTGGAGCGAGGGTATCCCAATCCATGGTCTTCACTTCCACTGGTTTTGCCAGTGCTTTAGCCATTTTGAAAACGGCGGGGCCGCAATGAATCAGGAACACCACTCGTTTCTTGCCAGGCATAGCATCTTTTAAATTGTTAGTCTTCAGGAACATCTGGAAGTGATCTATATACGAGTCCCAGTCTTTGGTTGCTGGGTCGAATGGAGCAGGTGGTGTGGCGCCGCTGGTCATCTTGCCGTTTGTTGCGTGCTCTCTTCAGCCACGTGCTCTGTCTTGTTCGATGTGTACTTAGTCAGCTCTATCATCTCCGCATCCCACCCTCATTGCCAGTGTTAAGTCCTGAGCATGGGCGCAAGGAACGGAGACGATACATCGAATGGTGACTTCAACTCTTTATTGTAAAATAAGAACAGAGCAAATACTTGGGCAGCAGCAGCTCTTTTATAGAGCTGGCTGCTGTCAAAACAACCAATGAACTGAGTTTATCGCTTTCACAAGCGTCCAATCAGGGGGCCCCGTTAACAGCCAATCAGATTGGCCAAAAACAACCAATCACAACTCGCTATTTGCGGGCCAATGAGAAGTGCAGGATTACAAGCTTGCTGTAAAGTAAAGCTATTTAGGGTTGTATCACTGCGTTGGCTTAATCCACAACAGGAAAAGTGTCAAGGGTTTCTACCAAGCATATTGATTAAACTCTCCTGGCAGGCAGACACCAGAAAGTCAAACAGATGTAAAGCTGAGGATTAGTAGCTCCATGAAAAGAATAAGTTTTCCATTTCACAGCACCCTAGAATTTTACCTTCTTTACATGTAAAATGTCAGGTTTAAATCCTAGGCTTCTTCCTCCACCTTTCAAGTCAATGAGCATCTTAGGACTGGTTTCTTGATCTAGAAGGGGTTTGCCTTCTGTTTTTAATTCATAAAATAGCTTTCCCCTTGCATGAGAATCAGAAATTCTTAAATTTCAACCTTTTCAGAGATGATGTTTCTTAGATGAAAGGAGCTTTTAATATTTTAGAATATGAACTTAGAGGATTTTGCGGAATAATCTATTTAGCCAGGGGTGGGATTCAAATTTTTTAACAACTGATTCTGTGGGTGTGGCTTAGTTGGTAGGCATGGCTTGGTGGTCATGTGACTGGGTGGATGTGGCTTGGTGGTCATGTTATTGGCTGGGCGTGGCCAACTCAATATCACTCACATTGAGGCACGCATCTCCTTGCCTGGCCTCTCATGACTGTGGGGATGCTGCAACAGTCGTAAGTGTGAAAATGGTCATAAGTCATCTTTTTCAGTGCCACTGTAACTTTGAATGGTCACTCCACACAAGCAAAGTACCAACAAAGGAGGGGCGAAAACTCCAGAGAAGTTCCTGAGACAGGAAATCTAGTCCTGCCAAGAATGTAATAAGGGTTAACGGAGAGGCAGTTTCTGTAGGCAACACCAGAATGTTTCCTTCCTGCCTTCCTTAAGGATTAGGCCAGTAATTTCTTCGAACAACCAGTTCTCCAAACTGCTTGGAAAGTTAACAACTGGTTCTAGCAAATAGGTGTGAACTGGTAGAATCCCACCCCTGTATTTAGCTAAGAATAAAGCAATAGGTTACAACCTCTCCCCTGAGTCCTATATTGCTGCATCATCTTGGCATGGAAGGGCAGCAGTGTTCCTGGGAAAATAACATTGGGAATATATGCCAATATATATAATTCTAGCACAGTCACTCAAGGGATAAAGTTCATCCCAACTGCTCTGCTAAAGCAAGAAGCCATCTAAGTAGGGTAGCCACAGCATAGTAAGATGCTGGAAGCTGAAGATTTTTTCAGAGACAATGGCAAAGAAGACATACTGCATGGGAGAAGGCAATGGTAAATCTGTCCTATATTTGCCACAAAAATTATATTGATAGAATATATAAACATATAAATGAGCCAGTGCTGGATATTAGACTGGCACTGAATATTTACAGCTAGAAAACATACTACTCAGTACATAAAAACAAAGAAAGAATGGTATTGCTTTCATAATTAGGGAGCAAGAACAGGACTTGGCTACAATGCAATCAGTGATCACATAGTATCAGTTAACCTTCATGGATGACCCTCCAACATGACAATTATCCAGGTTTATGTTCCAACCGCTGAGGCAGAAAAAGACTGAAAAGTTTTATAATCAGTGAAATTGACAGAACATGTAAGAAGGTACACAGAAGATATGGAAACTAGAATATCAAAATATCAAAGTTGGAAAAATCAAGCAAAAACATGCAGTTGAGCTGTTCAGCTTCGGAAAACGAAACGAACAAAAGATGGAAATAGATATGGAAAAAATAATCATCCACAACATCTCAAAACCCAGAAGAACACTCCAACTTTGAACGGGTATACTAATGATGTCATTGGATAAACAGTAATTAATTGAAAGGGGATAAGCAAAGATGGAAGGAGTATAGTGAAACTGTGTACTGTAGAGCCTCTATTAGAATATGAAAGTAGATCAGTATTCCAGTTATTACCAAATATTATGGCTATAGGATTTGATGGAATATCTACAAAAATATGGTGATCAACAGAAGAAGAATGAGTAGAGATGTTAACCAAGCTATGACAGTAAAACTAGAGAATGACATAGTGGCTAACAGTTTGAAAAAGAATCAATTCCAAAGAAAGGGGACTTAACCATCTCAAAGGCCAGAGATGTAATAGAATGTGAAAACTACCATACAATATCCTTGATTCATATGATAATTAAAAATATTAGGATTATCCAAAATAGATTAGAGCCCTCAGTGGAAAAAGAGATGCCAAATATTCAAATTGGCTTTAAAAAAAGCTGAAGAATAGGAAAATTATTGCTGATACATATTGGGTGATTTAGAAACATGCTTAACTATTATAGAACCTTTCAATTATACCTTTCAATTATGTCAAACTGTAAAATGTGCTTACAAAAAAATGGAATATCAGAACATCACATAGTTCTCATTTAAAATCTATATACAAATCAGGAAATCCTAATATAGATATTGAGATTTGGGGATGTATCTATTTAGTGTCAACATCCAGCTTGAGTATTGAAATAAAAGTCAAGGATCATTTCAATTCCGAAAAGCTTACTGTTTATTGAATACATAGCGGGGTAATAATGAGGCAAAACTTTGAATTTCTAAGGCACCAGTTCACAGTGTTAAACAATGAATTCCTCAGTCCAAACCTCAAGCTTCCATATAGAGCCTGTAAACAAGTTCTCGTTGTTATGGGAACCATCTGGCTTCTTCTTCACACATGTTGATAATGACCTTGAAAAATGTCCAGACCCTCACAAGCTTTTGTGAAACTGCAGAAGTTTTATTTCTCCAAATTAACCCTTTTGTAGTCAACATCTCCTCCCTTACTCCCTTACTTACTAGTGACAAGTTGAAATGAAGAGGCATGTAGCTTCCCATGTTTCACTCTTGGCAATTAGATTTATGCAGTCAATATTTTTCCCTGTAATAGTCTAGGGAAGAGAAAGTTCCATTTAGAAGAAACAGAATAGAAAAAAATATTGACCTTTTGACCTTTGATTTTTGGAGAAATCTCTGAGAATACCATGAAAAAGCACAAAAATGCATGTAACACTGAACAGATCAATCCAGCGTGAAGCACAAGCTTTTTTTCTGAATCCTCCTACCAAGCATATATGGGGAGTGCCAAACAATAAAAGGGTCTTTTCAGTGGTGGCTATCTGGCTAAGAATTGTTTTCTGCAGAGAAATGCACATACTTTGTGGCCTGCATTTTCTAAGATTTTTTCAACTCATGAATTCAAAATATGCAGTGTGTTTTAATATATACCTGCATTTACATAAATTTCTCTGTCAATTATTATTTATTTCTTTGTAAGTTATTGCTTGCAACTGCAGGTTATTTTCTTGTGAACTGTTCAGTGGAATTTTGCTATTAGGCAGTAGACAATTATGGTTTTGGAGTTAGAATAAACAAAGTGCTGTCATTTTATCTTTTTTAAAAAACTGTGATTTCGATGCAACAAATCAATTTGTTGGAAAACATCAAATATATATCTCTGTATATTATGAACTACTATAAGAGTTGACTGAGTTCTTCTGGCAGTATCTCATGGTTACAATCCAATTACCACATGTGTGTAAGGCTGGCAGATAACAACATGTTGTAGCTGTCATTGTCTCTCCACCTAAAGAAGACAGCTCCAGGGTGCATTGGAATGAAATAGACCATAGGAAATGAAAGCCTCTTCAATCAATCAATATTTAATTGATGCTGGCACAGCAACTGGAAACTAATAGATGAAACAGTTTTATTTGTCTGTCTCCTGTTAAAATTATACTCTATCCATTTGTACAGTGATCAAATCCTGGAAACCTAGCCCTGAAACCAAAACATCGCCAGCTGAATATTTCTCTTAACAAGAGACCCTGAAGAGAAATTAATTACTTCTGCACAGCCAAGAGAAGGTTGATAATGGGGCCCTTGGGTTAGAAGCCATTCTAAAGACAAAGAAAACCATTTGTTAAGATAATATTGGGAATATTTTTCACTTAAGCTACTGGGAACAACTCAAAACTGACAGACAGAACTGACAAAAGTGTGTGTGTGTGTGTGTGTGAAGAGGATCATACAATCTAAATTAAGCCTGAAATATTCCTTTCAAAACCCCTATGACTGCAAACTGCCAACACTTGGCAGAGTCATTTATTCCAAAAAGTTCTTCGCTAGATTATTTGCAAAAGCAGTCAAAGAAACTATAGATAATGGTCAACTCTAGAGCCTAATTTAAAGTTTTGTGCAACAGCAACCAAGGGAAGAAATAGAAATATCAGAAATAAGGATTGGGGGAAAAGACCTTTCAGCCAGCGCTGGCGTAAATACTGCCATAAATGTTTATCATTTGCAACAGGAAAGCTGCTCCGGATCTAAAATATTTATGCAGTGAAGATGAAATATTTTATTTAAAGTGAGAAGTTTGGACACAAAGCCTTGGAAGAACAATCCTATTTGCTTGGTTGAAAAGCTCTGAATGAAACATTGGCTCTCTTAAGTTGCAAAGTCTCTACCAGAGGAAGAATAAGGAAATGAGAGCTGAAGAAGCTTCTTGGATGAGAATCTAAACCAGCGGTGGGATTCTACCAGTTCTGTCCGGTTCTATAGAACTGGTTGTTATGATTCTGTGAAGTTTGGAGTACCGGCAAATTGCACCACTGGCCACCTCTCCACCCACCTCTCCCCGCCCCGCCCAGTTAGTCCTTGTGCATGTGCAGCATTGCCTGCAGCCTGCTTTTGCCCACCTGCCAGGCCAGCGATTTCTGCCTTCCTGGCACTGTGTCCCTACCTGATCTCCCTGAGTGAGTGAGATTTTGCAAGCTCTGGGGCCCAGTCACCTACCTGCCACTGCTGGTCACCTTCTCGCCCTCACTTGCCTTTTGCTGCCACCGCCTGCCACCCTAACCTGGGTGATCACTTTGCTGCCTGGATGGCCCCTTTGCCTGCCACCTTTCCTCTCCTGCCTGCAGTCCCTTTGTTGAACCTGGAACAATTGCCCCTGGTTGACCACACCACACCCACCCGGTTTCACCCATGTCAGCAACAGGCATAGTCATTTTGAAGTTGAGGGAGAAGTTGGGGAAGGAGGCGGAGGGTCCTCCAGTGGCTGGCACAGGAGCACTGCTGAGAAGTGGGGAAGTGGCCTTCTAGTGGTCTGACCTGGTGTTCAGGCTGGCGGGCCACGGGAAGTCAGAGCCACCAAGGGAAAGGGGGATTGCCAGGGGGAACTGCCCTCTCTGTGCCGAATTGGAACCATGTAGTCCTACAAATTGGGTGACTTGAGCCTCAGCACCTTACCTTCTTAGCTCAGGGACAATTGTTTTCTGCAGGCAAAGGACTGTGGAGGGGGGGAGGTCTACCTGAGTGACTCCTCCGGTGACTTCACCAGATTATTTGGACACTTACAAGCTAGTGCAGCTAAAGGTGCTGCTGTCAAACATCAGCCTAGGCCTCACCCTGCAGCTCCATAAAGCCAACACCAAAGAGGTGTGTAATATCTTGGAGGATGGGCGTAATAACGGAGACGAGACATCGGATAGTAACTTCAACTCTTTATTAGTGATTTCAGAACAGAGCAATGAGCCTGGCAGCAGAAGCTTCTTTTATAGAGCTGGTTGCTGCCAAAGCATCCAATGACAATGATTCAAGCTTGCAGCGCTTGGAGCGTCCAATCGTGGCAGCCCGTTAACTAGCCAATTGGATCAGTCTGGAGTGACCAATCACGATCCGCTGTTGACGGACCAATCAGGATTGCAGGATTCCGAGCCTGCTGTTGATGGCCAATCAGGTTTGCAGGATTACGAACCTGCTAGTTCGAAACACCCCTCCCCTTTAGGTTCCGTCTCAGCGGTGGGATGATGTATTCACACAGGTAGGCGGGTCTTCGCACCTGTCTACCTGATTTGCGTTGTTCAAAATGTCTTTGCTCGGTTTCTGGTTCTGACGGGCTGCTTACTGGACTTGGTTGTATTGGTGACCTGGCTTCTCCGCTGGGTATCCTTGGAGGTGATTCGGGGATACCTGCAATGCTTCCTTCATTCCTGTCGTCTGGATTCTCTGGATCGCTGACCCTGTACGACTGCTGTTACCTGGAGAGATGACCATCTGCCACGGTTCTTCTTCAGTTGGTGAATATAGTGGGCTTTGCTGTGCTGGTGTGGGATTATGTTATCTGAACCAGATGTTGGTTCAGTTTCAAAACCCTCCGTTTCCCTTCCCCCTCTGGCTTCAAGATCGGGGTTTGTGATGGGTGTTGTGGTCAACCTTGAGTGCAGCTGGTCGATGTGGCATTTCCACAGTCTCCCATCTGTGGTTTCTAACCGGTAGGAATGGGGGCCCATAATTTGCATTATTTTGGCAGGGATCCACAATGGTCACCTGTAAAGTTCTTTGCAAATACGGGGTCTCCTACCTTGAATGTACGGTGTTTGCTGCTGGAACCCAGGTGCTTTTCCAGGGTGTATGCAGGATGTAGGCAGTCTAGATGCGATCTGAGTTTCCTGCCCATCAGAAGCTCGGCTGGGCTTTTGTTTGTGGTGCTGTTTGGTGTAATATGCTGGAGAAGGAGCATCCTGGTGACTTTGTCGTGGATGTTTCCCTGTTCCATTTTTTGTAAAGTTTTTTGGTTCAGCCCTGCCATTGGCCGCCAGGTGAGCAGGTGATGTCAAGGTGTGGCATATTCCCCGGTCTGCTAGGTATTATTCAAATGCCAAGGCGGTAAATTGGGGGCCATTGTCGGAAACCAAGACATCTGGTAGCCCATGAGTTGCAAACAGTCTGTTTAATTTTTTGATGACTGCCTCTGTGGTGGTCGTCTTCATCTTGTTAACCTAGAGCCAGTTCGAGAAGGCGTCTACTGTTATCAGGAAAGTATGTACCTGTGTAGGTCCCACAAAATTAATGTGGATGCGGGACCATGGACCCCTAGGCATTTCCCATTCAGCTGGTGGTGCTTTCGGTGGGGCTGACCATGTTTCTTGGCATTTGCTACAGGTGGCAACCCAGGCTTCAATTTGTTTGTCCATACCTGGCCACCAGGCGTAGCTCCTTGCCAGTGCTTTCATTCATACAATGCTCGGGTGTCCATCATGAAATAATTTTAGAACTTTCTTCTGTAGTTTCTCTGGAATGACCACTTGGTCTCCCCACAACACACACCCTTTTTGGGAGAAAAGTTCTGTTTGTCTGTTCTTGAAAGGTTTAAAGGTGCCATTGGANAGGGAAGTGTCTTGATTTGTAGCATTGATAACGTGGGAGCCGGGTCGTCTAGGAGCTCAGGTAGTGGAGAGTGGCTCAAAGCGTCAGCATGGGGGATGGTTTTCCCTGGTTGGTGTCTTAACTGGTAGTCATAGGTGGCTAGGAACTCCGACCATCATGTCATCCTTGGAGATAGGAAGTGGGGAGTTGGTTTGTCCCCTGCCAAGATGCCAAGCAATGGCTTATGATCTGTGATGATGGAAAAGGATCTTCCGCACACGTATTCATGGAACCTTTTAATCGCAGATACAATAGCGAGGGCTTCTTTATCTAAGTGACTATAGTTTCTCTCTGTTTTAGACAAAGTTCTTGAAAAGAATGCAATAAGCGCCTCTGTACCATTTGGTAGGACGTGGCTCAGGATGGCTCCTACCCCAAAAGGTGAGGCATCACAAGTCAGTCAGTGGAAGTGTCTCGTTATATTGGATGAGCACTGCATCCGAAGTTAAAAGGTCTTTTACTTATTGGAAAGCCTGCTCCTCCCAACGTCCCCAAAAACAGGAAGCCTTCTTGTCGAGGAGCCTATGCAGGGGTTCAGCAACAGTCGCCTTCTGGGGTAGGAAGATGTTATAAAAGTTAATGAGTTTCAGGAAGGCTTGGAGGTCTGTTTTGTTCTTTGGTCTTGGGGCATTTTTAATGGCAGCCAATTTCTTTTCAGTAGGGTGAATCCCTTGTTTGTCAAGAAGGTAACCAAGAAATTCAACCCTCTCAGTGCATAACTGGCACTTTTCCTTCTTAACTTTGAGGCCTGCTTCTTTGAACCTTTGTAGGACAGTTCTCAGGCATTTCTCTAACTGACTTTTTGTAGGGGCAGCTATTAATACGTCATCGAAATAGAGCACGACCCCTTTTATGCCTGTAGCAACCTTCCCATCAAACTTTGAAAAATGCCAGGTGCTACGCTTACTCCGAACTGGAGTCTGTTACATTTGAACGCACCCCTGTGCGTAACTATGGTTTGGGCTTCTGCGGTTGCTGCGTCTACTGGAAGCTGTTGATAAGCTTGGGCTAGGTCAAGCTTTGCGAATACCTTTCTGCCCCCGAGTGAGTGAAGATGTTGGACCACAGGTACTGGATAGGCGCTCTGCTGTAACGCATGGTTTAGGGTAGCCTTGTAATCTGCACAGATTCTTAAAGATCCATCAGGTTTTATGGGAGTTACAATTGGGGTCTCCCATCAGGCGTGGTCGATGGGTTCTAACACGCCTTGTGCAATTAATTTGTCTAATTGCTCATCAATTTTTGGTTTGAGAGCAAAAGGGACTCGGCGTGGCTTTAGATGAATGGGTGCAATATCAGGGCAGAGATTGAATGAGATGGGGAACCTTTTGTACTTGCCTAATTGTTCAGTGAAGTCTTCTTGAAAGTCACGGATGAGGGCCGCCTTCCAGTCTTCGTCTACAGTCTGGTTGATGCCTGCTATTTCGATTCCTAATGGCGCGAACCAATAAGCTGGGCCGGTCTCTGTCAACAATGGTGAGAGGTAGTATTGCGGTGTGGTTCTTAAAAGAGACCTGGACGTGATTGGAACCAGCAACCGGGATTCGATTGCCTTGGTAGTCCTTTAATATAAGTCTCCGAGTGCTGAGATGCTGGCGGCGGATGTCAGGGATCAGCTGCTTGATGGTTTTCCAGGAGACCATGGATAGGAAAAACCCGGAGTCCACTTCCATGATGCATGGCCAATTTTCAATGATGAACTTTACCCGGTTTTTTTTCGCATCCAAGGATGAAGCGTGGCCGATGGTGATGGTCTGATCTGATCTGCCTCTTCCTGTCTGGTTGTGCCAGTAAACATTCGGTTTCTGTTGTACTGGCTCCACTGGTTGTTTGGGCAGTCCTGGTTTGTTGGTGGGGTGCCTGATACTTGTCGGAAGTTATTTTCTTTCCTCTTCGGGCTGGATCTGCTTTTGTTCTGGCACACTTTAGCAATGTGGTCCCTTTTATCACAGGAATGACATATGGCATCTAGGAACCTGCAGTCTGATTGTGGGTGGTTTCCCCCGTATCCGGCACATTGGAAATTGGATTTATGACCCCGCTGGTCTCGCTGCTCACGCTCTGACCTGAGTCTGTTGACTTCTTCTTCCTCACTATCCGATGAGGACTCAATGTCTTCATGGTGGGCGGATGCTGTGTGTGTTTCTGAGGGTATTGCTTTGTCGCTGGTTCGGCACATTCGGGCTGCTGATTTGCGAGTAGCTTCCACTGCAGTGGCATCTGCTATGGCATCTGCGAGGGTGATGTCTCCCTTTGCCATAATCTTGCTTTGGATAGTGGGGTCTCTTAGGCCAAGGACAATCCGATCTCTCATGGCTTCTTCTAGATTTATGAAGCCACACAGTCCATCCAAATTTCTTAGATCAGCTACAAAATCTCCAATGTTCTCACCTTCGCGTTGGTCCCTCTGGTAAAATTCATGTCTTCTAATAAGGGTAGGAACTGCTGGAGCATAATGAGCCTGAACGATAGGAGCAAGGGTATCCCAGTCCATTGTTTTGACTTCAGCTGGTTTTGCAAGTGCCTTTGCCATTCTGAAAACGGCGGGTCTGCAATGCGTTAGGAAAACCGCACGTTTTTTGCTTGATGTGGCATCCTTCAGATTATTTGATTCCAGGAAATTTGAAACCTGTCCATATATGAGTCCCAATCTCCGCATGCTGGATCAAACGGGGCAGGTGGTATCGCGCTGCTGGCCATTCTGCTGATATCTGTGTGCATTCAGCCACGTGCTCTGTCAATTCTGCAAGTGCTCAGTCAGCTCTATCATCTCCGCATCCCATCCTCGTCGCCAGTGTAATATCTTGGAGGATGGGCGTAATAACGGAGACGAGACATCGGATAGTAACTTCAACTCTTTATTAGTGACTTCAGAATAGAGCAATGAGCCTGGCAGCAGCAGCTCCTTTTATAGAGCTGGCTGCTGCCAAAGTGTCCAATGACAATGATTCAAGCTTGCCACGCTTGGAGCGTCCAATCGCAGCAGCCCGTTAACTAGCCAATCGGATTAGTCTGGAGTGACCAATCACAACCCGCTGTTGATGGACCAATCAGGATTGCAGGATTCCGAGCCTGCTGTTGATGGCCAATCAGGTTTGCAGGATTACGAGTCTGCTAGTTCGGAACAAAGTGGGTGTTCAGGTGAACCCACGGGCGAACGCCACAATGCAATGCTCACTCGGATCTCGGCTGCTCCAGGCCATCCACCTCAAAGTCCTTCAGGACTGCTGAGCCAGGAGCTGCCATTCCCAGGGTTCTGTCTGAGAAATGTGCTTAGTCGCTGCCTCTTCACCTTGCCTGAAGCGGCTGGTCCTGCCCCTCACCTTCCCCTTCCTCACCTGGCCTGAGATGGTAAGGGCGATGGCGGGGGATAGTGAAGTGGCCAGGTCCTTATCTTCCCCTCTCTCTCCTCCTCTCCCTCTCTGTCTCTGTCTCTTTCTCTCTCTCTCTCTCTCTCTCTCTCTCTCTGTATCTCAAAGCCATGGCTGGGCCAAGCCAGCAAGCTTTTCTTAGCACTCTTCGCTACTTCTTTCATTTCTTCTTTTTGGAATCCAGACTGGCTAAACAATGATTGCCAGCCACGATGGAAGCATCCCTTTGGGTGACCCTCCTCCTCCTCCTCCTCCTCCTCCTCCTCCTCCTCCTCCTCCTCTCACGACTGGTGGCTATGGTGTGGCTGAGAGGGTGCATACACATGGGGAGATGCTCCTCAAGTGAGTGCCAAAGCACAGCAAAAATGGGGTGGGGCAGGGAGATGTTCACTTGAGGAGGATCTCCCCATGTGTATGTACCCTCTCAGCCCCCCACAGCTGCCAGTCATGAGAGGAGGAGGAGGAGGAGGAGGAGAGTCTCCCAAAGGGATGCTTCCACCATAGCTGATTATCATTTTCAGCCAGTCTGGATTCCAAAAAGAAGCAATGAAAGAAGCAGTGAAGAGCATCAAGGAGAGCTTGCTGGCTTGGCCCACGCAGCTTTGAGAGAGAGAGACACACACACACATACACACAGAGAGAGAGAGAGAGAGAGAGACAGAGACAGAGACAGAGACAGAGACAGAGACAGAGACAGAGACAGAGACAGAGACAGAGACAGAGTGGGGGGAGAGCAGAGGTGGGATTCTACTGGTTCTGTCCAGCTCTGTAGAACTGGTAGCTCTGAAGAGCAGCAGACATAGAACTAGTTCTATGTCTGTTGCTGTTGTGGCCCACCTGCTAGCCCAGGCTCTTATCTGTCCTTTATTTCCTGCTTTTTCGGCCGCAGCTGCTTTGTGCAGCACAGCTGTGGTTGAAAAAGCAGGAAAAAAGAGGCTTTTCCAACCGCTGCAAACCTGCACGCACCGCTGCTCAGCTGTCTGGGCAGCTCAGCAGGTTGTAAATTGCACTCGCGCAACTTGCACAACTCACGCATGCACGCGTGATGCAGAGTAACAGAACCAGTAGTTATACTGGTCGGATCCTATCCCTGGGGGAGAGAGGGGGGAAGATAGGAAGAGGGGCAGAGAGAGAGAGAGACACACACACACACAGAGATACAGAGAGGGGGGGGAGAGATAGCCATAGACACACACAGAGAGAGAGAGACACACACAGAGAAAGAAAGAGAGAGAAGGAAAGAGAGAAAATGAGAGGGAAAGATAGAAAAAGAGGGAATGAGAGAGGGAAAGAGAGAGAGAAGGAAAAGAGAAAGAAAGAACAAAAAAGAGGAAGGAAGCAAAAGTGTTGTGAATCAATAAATGCTTAATAAAGATCATGAAGAGCTTGAAGTAAAGTGCAGGGTTCTGGCCCTGCACTTCTGACTGGCCAATAATAGCGACATCAGATTGGTCCGTTCAGGAGAATCTGATTGGCTATTAACGAGCCTCTCCCATTGGTTAATGGAGCTAGCGCTCCCTGTGTTTTCATTGGTTAAATAAGTTAAGAGTTGCCTATATAAAGGGGCCCATCGTGGCCATTGAGCTGAGCTGTTTCACATGTAAATAAAGAGTTGAAGTTCACTGTTTCACTGGCTCGTCTCCATCCTTGCACCCATGCTCAGTACATAACAAAAAGGAAGAAAAGGGATAGAGAAAGAAAGGGAGAGATGGAAGGAAGGGACAAAGAAAGAAAAAGAAAGAGAGGGAGGGAGGGAGGGAGGGAGGAGAAAGTGAATGGGATATATGAATCAATAGATACATGGAGAAAGGGAGGGAGAGAGGAAAAAAGAAGAGGAAGGAAGGACACAAACCCTGGCTTCAGAAGACTCTGAAACAGCATAGCAATCTAGGACTGGAAGGGATGTCAGAGGTCATCTTCTAGTCCAACCCCTTGCTCCAGCAGGAGATCCTTACAGAATCATAGAATAGCAGGGTTAGAAGGGACTCTGTGTGTGTGTGTGTGTGTGTGTGTCTGTCTGTCTGTCTGTCAAAACTCCAAAAACAGGTCAAGTAGCTCTGGGGAGGTCAGTCGTAAATTAGAACACGTGCTAAGCAACCCACCATTAAACGAGGACTGCTTGTATTTGATTTGCAAGTCACATGGCCACCAATTAGGCCACATCCACAGAACTGGTTGTTAAGAAATTTGGATCCCACCACTGATCTAAACGTCTTCAAAGAAAAACCGGAAAGTCCAGTTGCCTCTTGAAAAAAGTACCTTTCGGACAAATAAGGAAATGGAGATTTTTTAAAAAAATATACACTCTTTCCTTCCACTGTTATTCTTTGGGTAGATTTTATTTGCTGTATGGATTTACACTTCGCTTTATCTCCAAGAACTCAAACTGATGTACATGAACTTCCTCTTTCAGTGTTTTCTACAGTACAGTACAATCGTTGTGTATACAATAAATGCAATAAAGGTCCAAGCTTGGGGTAAAGTGCAGGGTTCTGGCCCTGCACTTCTGATTGGTTATCAGGCAGCTTGAGCAGGATTGGTCAGCAATAACAAACCTGACTGGTCTTTAACGAAGGGTTTTCATTGGTTATTAGAAATAGTGTTCCTAGTTGATTATTGGTCAAATCATGCATAAGGTGCC
>BHEV01005866.1:0-10832 GCA_004319985.1 Emydocephalus ijimae | reverse complement strand
CACATCACACCTCACAGCGTGACCAACAAAACTCCCGCCGAATTGCTAATGGGACGCAGGCTCTGCTCCCACCTCGACCGGTTACACCCAGCTTATGAGCCGGAAAAACCACTCGGATCCAGCAGCTGATGCCGTATCTTCCAGGTAGGCAAAAACCTATCGGGTGATCCGCTATGGGTAGAAANACCCGTTCGAAGGGAACGATAGCGGAATGGAGACACAGGAACGGGAACCAGAGACAGGAGTAGGTCCACCTCAGGGAGTTACCGAAAATATCGGAGAGGACGAAAACGTGAACGCTGAACCTGAAGAAACCCCTTCACTAAACAACGATCTACCTCAGCAAGATTGCAGCCAAATGCAAGACACACAGCGAAAATCAAACAGACTAATAAAGCAACCATCCTACCTTAAGGACTATATAACTGTGCCCTGTAAACAGAAGCCAGGGGGAAGAGGTGTTGTGAATGCATAGGGTTTAATAAAGTTATCTTGAGCTTGGAGTTAAGTGCAGGGTTCTGGCCCTGCACTTCTGATTGGCTGTTAAATGGCAGGATCAGATTGGCCCGTTCAGGGGAATTTGATTGGCCATTAACGGAGCTTTCATATTGGTTCAATGGAGCTAGCGCTCCTGAGTTATTATTGGTTAAATAGTTATTGGGTTGCCTATATATAGAGGGCCTTAGCTGCCCTTGTTTCTGAGCTGTCACCATGTAAATAAAGAGTTGAAGTTCACCGTTTAACCGGCTCGTCTCCATTCTTTATCGCCCATGCTTCAAACTTGACAGTGGTGATAACGAGCACCCTGTCTTACTCCTTTTGATATATTAAATTTCTCTGTTAATTCGCCATTCAAGGTTATCTTTGCTGTTTAGGTGGCGTATATGGCTTTAATCATGTCCATAAATTTTTCTCCAATATTCATTAGATGTAATTGGTTGATAAAAAATTTCCAGTTCAAATTATCGAAGGCTTTTTGTGCATCCATAAACATCAATGCCAATTGTTTATCCAGTTGCGCCTCATAATACTCTTGGACATTCATTGTCATTCTGCTGTTATTTCTTAGATGTCTCTTTGGTATGAATCTATTTTGATTGGGATGGATGTGTTCATGTAAGGTTTTCTTGACCCTCTCCTCAATTATTGTAACAAATATTTTGTAATCAGCATTGAGTAATGAAATCAGTCTATAGTTTTGGATCTGTTGGTCATCAGTACCTTTTAACAGAGTAGTAAGCAGGTTTACCTTTATTGAAGGAGCCAGAAATGACTGGCAATTAACAACTAAACTTAAAGTGTTGGTCTATTTATCCCACCATAATGCCACAACTCCCAATCAATTCTAACTAGCTGGGTTCACTTCCATTCCACCTGAGTACTTGGGGGAAGAGCCAGGAATTTATCATTTTCCAAGAATAAAGCAGGGATGTCAAACTGGTGAGATGCGGGTGGATGCATCATGCACAGGCCATGCCCACACCAGCTCCACAAAGGTGAAAAATGTTATGTTACGTGACGTGATTAAGTTTGACACCTGTGACTAAGAGGGTAGGTTACGACATACAAGATCTAAACAACTTGGGACTAGAAGAAGACATCTTTTATCATTACAAACTTGGCTAGTGATTAAAATATTTATTTATTAAATTTATATGATGCTCATCTCACTAAATAATTGGGAAATTCCCACTTCATGTGCAAAGAACTAAGCAGACAATTATTTTATTCAGATACTAGCAGTTTATGCCATATCTGTCTTGTATACTGAGGTGCTCATACTCTGGAATGTTCTTCTCTGAAATTTGGAAATGCACACAATTTAACATTTTACATGCATGTTGAAAATGTACCTGCTTACTCAGTATGAATGTTAGTTTTTTTTCTCCCACCTGCATAATTCTTTAATGTACTGTATTCTATTATTTGTATTGGAAACTACTTCACAAAGTTTGCATATGTTAAATAATGTAAAATATCAAATAAATTAAAAAAAAACATGCTACAGCCAAACTCATTGCTTTATGTGGCACAGATCTTAAAGATGAACAGCATCTTCTACATTGTGTAGAACATATCTGCACCTCCATCATTCTTGATTATTGTCTATATTGAGTAGGACTGATAAGCACTGGAATCGAACAAAATCTAAAGGATCACAATTTATTCAACTTTGACATAAACGCTGAAGAGGAATTATTTGCCAACATGATTTTCTAAAAAATATTTTAGATGGACTTACTGAGGTCCTCACAATTCAGTGCACAAGCAGTATTCCACATATATAACTTAAATCATATTCTGACTCAGGAATCCTTGCTTTGAAAACAGCTCATGGTGTCTTAATTTACGCATGCACATATGCCCATCTAGTTGAATTACTTTTCCTGTCTTGCACCATCTTATCAAGTGAACTTTCACCCACTGAACTAAGGCTAAGATTTCAACCAGGCTTTTTTTTTTCTATTAAGCAATTTGTGTGGACTTTGATCAATGATTTTTATTACCTTTTAAACAGAATATTGCCACAGTCTATACTATTGCCACATGAGAAGTTCTTGATATCACATACTGAACCTATGTTTACTTGTTTGCTTTTGTTTCTTCATGACTTCTTAATTTTCTGGGTCTGAAAAGAGTGACTGATAACAGATGATAGGAGGCAGCCACAGATAAACAGTATCATATGGGACATTGCTGATGTGTTAATTCTGGATAAACTGATAATAAAGGTAAAAATGCCATAAGAATATTTAAAAATTATGGCAAGAAACAACCTATTTTTTGTCCAAGTAACAATCATTTCCAATACATACTCTGCTCCGATGTCTTGTGATGCAATTGTCCATGCATTATTCAGAGGGCAGAATTCTTGACATTGATTCACAAGGCTGAACAGAATGAAAATTATGTCCTGAATGTTATACATCCATAACATTAAAAGATTCACTGGGCTGATGATCTGGGGAAAGAATCAGACAGCTGATTCTTGCATATATAGACTACAGCATGACAACTGTGACTAATCCTCTGGAAAAGAGTCTGTGAGTTATATTTTAGGAAAAGAAGGTGTGTGTGTCTGTGTCTATGTGTGTAAGTAATGACTTTTAAATCTTGATCTTAATTCAACCTCATTTCTACCTGCTTAAAGACTGCAAAGTCTTCTAAAAACCAGTTTCTACGAAACATAGGCATTTGATTTTTGAATAACATTGTTAGAAGAAAAATCAGGTCTGGTTCCAAGCTGGGAGAAAGATGCTGAAATAAAACGGAGGCAGGCTGCAAGAAAGAAGGTTTCCATTTATTTGGTAGCCAGCAATTGCAGTGACAACAGCATGTTTCTGGGGTGGCTGACAAAATGGGGTTGAGAATAGGTGGGTTTTTATACATTCTTTGGGGTTTTGTGATTGACATGCCTGTTCCTGTGCAAGAATATGTCCTTTAATATTTTAATGGCTGTTGCCAAATTCCTGGCTCTACAGGCAAAGGGGAAAATGCAAATCCTAGGTATTTTGTTTGTCTGAGCTAATCTTCTCATTTCGGCTCCTTTCCTATTGTGTTGCTTATTCAGAATTTCTGGCTGCTTTT
The DNA here is from genome assembly GCA_004319985.1 of Emydocephalus ijimae. Classification (NCBI taxonomy): domain Eukaryota; kingdom Metazoa; phylum Chordata; class Lepidosauria; order Squamata; family Elapidae; genus Emydocephalus; species Emydocephalus ijimae. The sequence goes on along the minus strand of BHEV01005866.1, from coordinate 7,244 downwards.
TGTTTATGAATAGAGTGGCCCAGTCTTTCTGAATGGATGCATTCCTAAAGACTAGCCTCTTCTGCTTCTGTTTGAGGCTGTTTTCCAATAGCAGGAAAATGGGCTGCTCTCTGCCTTTAAGAAGATGTCTCTCCTATTCTCCTTTAAGGGAAATATTCTATTCTGCCTCTTTTTAATATTAAGAAAAAAAGAATGTTTTATTCTGGGAGTGTGGGGCTTACCTACAACATCTTACATTCTAAGTAAGCTAGCAGGACTGTGATCCAAAGCTCAAACTAATGTGCTCAGATATCTCAGAGAACGATTGACTAGTTATAATATGCAGTATGCCTTTTTTCTTTCATGTCTCACTGATAAATTAACTTGCAGACAGTAATTCTCAGATTGTGTGTTTATGTGTGTGCATACAAGGCATTCAGTTGGTTTCATACCTCAGGCACAACTGGAAAGCGTCGAAACGTTGCCTAGATACTTCCAATCTTACGCGGGAGAAAACCCGAATAACCAAAGATCCACATACAAATACCCGCGAGAACCTCAGAAAACAAATATGTGTGTGTGTGTGTGTGTGTGTGTGTGTTTTCTTAAGTTTTCACGGGTACTTACATGTATGGCATTCAGCTTTGTTCAGGTATTTTCCCATATCATTGTAGTTGTGCTTTTAAGTTGTAGCAATGTTTCGGCAGAATCTCATCTGCCATCAGGCTTCTGTATATAGGCATTAGGAGGTGATATATATCAGATGACATATATCAGATGTACTGATAGCCTTATCCTCACATTGGTCAAATTCCTTTTGAAATCTGTCCTCACCATTTTTTATATGACTAAATTTTGTAATTTAAATGTGCAGGGTGTAAAGATAAGTTTATTTTAGTTGTTCTCAATCATGTTATCTTACTTCATTCGATAACCATGGGTTCTAGTACTGAGACAGGGAGGGAAAAAATCTCTCTATTTCCCCTCCATGCATAATATTTATACTTATATTGAATTTCTCCCTTATTCTTCCTGCACCAAAATTGAAAAATCACAAAAGCTGTGATCTTTCTTTATACAGAACTTGTGTTGACAATGCATTTTAAAGATTAAAAACAGAACTAAGATTATTGGCCTCATTAATTATTTCCTTATTCTAATTCACTTTGTGTTCTTAAAATATGGCTGTTTCTGAAATAGTATTGTAATTGTTAAATAGTCACTTTTATGGAGGTTAAAGTTTCACTTTATTAATAATGAATAGTTCCCTTTATATTTTAATTAAGTGCACATTGTACTACACTGTACTGAATTTAACTGAATTTGACATTCAGGCTATTAATGATTATTAATGGTTCTCATTTCAAAAGCTTATAAAATTACAGATTATAAATGAAAAAATATTATAGTGGCTCACAACAATAAAAATTTCAAATAATATCCGTAAATTGAATTGCTTGGAATTCATCATCTACTTACCCTGATCTAAAACAACCATTGAACTTAGCCCAAATTCAATAATAATTGTAAAATGTTCTTTTTTCTCTAAAAAGAGAAAAATGTAGACCACCAGAGAAGGATTTTAATTGATGTCTTTTCATTTTTCTGCATGTGAATTTTGATTATTTTAAATTTGTTTCTTATAGCCAGATGAGGAAAAAAATGTAAGCATTTTAATAAATAATTCTGCTTTTCAATTACATTATTGGTTTTGCTATTTTGATTATTGTTCTGTTGTGAATATTATTTCCTTCCTTCCTTCCTTCCTTTCCTCCCTCCCTCCCTCCCTCCTGACTTTTAAGACCTATATTTATCAGCAGTTATTTATCTACAATGTACAAAGCCCAGTAGAACATATGATTACATTATCCAAACACTGAGGCATTCTGATTAAATATTTCATATTTTTCATATTGTAGACTTTGGAATCATCAATCAATTTTTTATTTGATCATAGACCAGCAAGCAGGCTTTGGAGTAATGATTTTTTTTCAGTTCAACATTATTTTCAAAAAACAACTGGATCGCATATAGTGAGTGCTCACACATACAGAATATACCGAATAATAAAATTGGAAGGGATCTTGGAGGTCTTCTCATTCAACCCACTGCTCCGTCAGGAAACTATAATCATTTTAGACAAGGGGTTGCCCAATCCCCTCTTAAAAACTTCCTGTGTTGGAGCATAATGGACTGATTTTGATCTGGTATTGATATGTTATTTAACATCTCAAAATCATAAACTTGTCCCTTGCCACAGGACACTCTCAGACTATTAACATTGTAATTTTTAGTATGATGGAAGGGAAAGGTAGGAAAATTATGAGTGGAGAGTAAATATTAAGTATATGTAGTGTTAATAAAGATGTTTTAATTTTTATTGTGCTTCCACATGCTACTTTTTAGAGTCTGATCCCTAGAATGCAACTTGGTCCTGCTATGCATTTCTGATTTAGTAGTGCATAATGGGGTTGACACCATGTGTCACCATGCTTATTTTCTCCTGTATAAGTGAATAGTTATCCTTCCTTCTTGAGGGAGGAAGGAATAGACACAATCCCTTTGCTAGGAGGCTTAGCAGTAAATATACTGTGGTAGACATGGCAGCATAGCTTGTCAAACAGGTGGAAACTGTTGGCAAAAAAGATGAGGAGTTTCATTACATGGGAGTTGGCTCTGCAAAGTAAACCTTAAGCTAACTTTAAACAAAACTGAACAATTAAACTCATATTTTTATAATAAGTTAGCTGGGAACAGAAGTATTAAAATAATTGCCAGGTTAGCATAGTGATATTTCTTCGCTTTTGCTAGTTAAAAAATATTATCATGTCCCAAGAATAAGTTGTAGCTTATATTGTGCTGATGTAAATCCAAAACAAATGTATCTAGCGCTCTTCAATTATATTTAATGCCTATAGTACTTAAGAGTGGTTTACTTTTGAGTAATAATGCTTGAGCTGTAAATAAATTTAAGCAGAGGTTGAAATAAGGTTTCAACCCTATGCACGCTTATGTGGAGTGGAGACTTAATTTCTTAGCAATAAACATAGAATACACAGTATTCTGAGTAGTCTGAATATTTTAGTCCAAAAAAAGCCACCAACACTGACAACATATCTGTTGACTATATTGGTCAGAGCAGGGTATTGCCTAAAGGTGATGTATTGCATAGACCTTGCATTTTACTTTGATTTGATATGGCCATAAAACTAATGAATCTATTATCTATCTATCTATCTATCTATCTATCTATCTATCTATCTATCTATCTATCTATCTATAAATATTTTAATTCTATATTCCTTTTATGGAACTATTTTTGCAGTTTTCTTCTACCGAGTCATAAACTAATCTGCTACAATGATCTTGGTGTGATTAAGCAGATCTTTAAGAACTCATGCATAATACCAAAGCAGCACTATTTGTGAATTGTTCTATAAGTCGTATTAGCCTGTTTTATAATACATGGTTTTGTCTTATTGTAAACCAGAAATCAACTAAAGGTAAAGATAAAGGTTCCCCTCACACATTTGTGCTAGTCGTTCCTGACTCTAGCCATTGAGCCACTGCACCCCCTTCAGAAATCATTATGGTTTAATATTTAGCATGACGTACAAACCAAGCATGACTCTAGTTACTGTCTGGAAAAGAAATTGCTTTGAATATCTTTGGGCTCTTTGAGACTATAAATGAAAGTAGATACCATATATTATCTTAAAAGAGAGAGACAGAGGGAGCCAGCAAAGTATGGCAATTAAGATATTGGATCAGCACCTTGCAGGACAGGTTCAACTTCACTTTCTGCCAGAGAAACTTTGAGTACTCATTCCCTCCCTCAGCCTAGCCTACCTCACAGCAGTGTTGATGTGGGAAAAAAGCTCTGAGCCTATAAAGGAGCAATGGAATATAAATCAAATCTCTCCATAATTACCTATTTTCAGACTATATGGAGAAAAAGCAGCAAAACATTATTCTTGTCCCAAACAATACAATAAGACATGTATAAAATATCTTACTTAATAAACTTGAACAAATTTGGCTCATCATATTTAAAATATTTTTTAAAAAAAATATTTTACATTTTGTTCTTATTTTTTTAGTTAATATAGCAATAATGGCATACCTGGCTTGGGGATGCAACTAGTACACAAGTTGATTATAAAATATTTCTTTAAACTAGGGTACTAGGATTTCAGAGGAATGAGACTTTTTAAAATCTATGTAAGTAAACTGTTTTGACTTTTACATCTGATATGCAGGTGCAGATATCTAATTCATTTCTCATAGTTTATTTTGATGTTGTAATTATTATTTTGACACTTTATTGTAAACTGACATGGGAAAAATATGAAGGGGATGTCAGTAATAACAATATAGTTTTTTTTCTTTCTGAAACAATAATTCCCCATCCGTTCCTAAAATTAGCCATTGCCTGACAAATGTGAGCTGTGGAAAATTACCATAAGTCTAAAAACCTAGAGAATGAAAAAATTAAGTTTATAAATCATATCACAAAACTTTAAGCTTGTTTTTCCTTGCTTGCTCCTGACTTATTTTTGATATTCAGAATTTGAAATCTCACCTGCAAAAACAGGTTATGCTCCAACCAGGAAATTCTGCCTGGGGTTCTATCCATTTTAGTAATAAATTATTTGTCTACTTTTTGAGTTGAAACCTGTCAGGGTGAAGAATTAAAATAGTGGGGATTTTTTTAATGGCAACTTTAAGGGGTGCAGACAGACAGCATTTCCCAAGCTAGCTCTGGAATTCTGGGAGTTGAAGTCTATGCCTCTTAAAGTTGTCAATCTTAAAAACGCTGAATTTTGTGTGTGGAAACAAAGGAAGCAAAAAATCTGGAAGCTGCTTTGAAAAAACAATATGTATGATCCAGGAAGTCATATCCTTTCAGAACTCATCAACAAAAATAAAAAAGGTGCATGTGAACTGTTCTCAAGGCTATGGATTATTCTGATCTATATAAATATAACCAGAACATCAGGCTTTCTCATGCATCATACTACCTCCCAGAAGATCCCAGAAGAAGAGCTGAACCCTCTTGCATTCTATGGCTGCTTTTGCAAAATTATTTTCCAGATTGATGTATAGTATTGATACCGGAGCTCTTCCAATATCTTGATCCTAACATATCTGAAGGATATCTATTGGCAAAAAGCTGTTTCTTGTATTCTGCCATTAGTTGAGCCTCTTACCTACTGGACAGAACCTGATGCAGCTTCTCTACTATTTCCTCATAAGAGGGCTGACACACACACACTAAAAGATAAGCAACAGGGCTCTTCACAAGTTAATAGAGTCAAAATGATTTCATTCTGTGACTGCATCTGCCTTCTTGACTCTTTTGAACATACCCTTGTAGATGCTTCTGACAGAAGAACCCACTAATTGGATGTGCATGGTATAAAAAGGTTAAAATGAGTTTGGATAGTTTGAAGCCTCATTGCACATATGCAGATCTAGATAGCATGGTTGTTTAGCGTATCACAAGAACCTTAACAAATGGGGAAAGTTGAGTAAATTATGGTTGCTAAGCAGGCCTGCAGGAAAGTAGACTTTATAAGGTTTGTTGTGCACTATTGACCACACACTATTGATTTCAAGAAAAAAACAACAGCTTATCTGAAAATATATTTTATTTGTTCAGAGCAGTGACTCTGCTCTGGGCTTCAATTAACATTGTTAACTTAGTTTACAGTAAATTTTTTATTTTTATTTGATCAGATAACAGAATAACTCTTCTGAATTCTGGCATCAGTACTTCAGATGCTACTGGGTTTCTCTTTAGATTTTGCTGGTTGAAGTCTGTAAAAGAGTAATTACTCAAGGGTAACAACAGACTTGCTTAATATGTTGTTTGAATACAATTCCTTGAAAACAGGGCTGTCAAACTCACAGTCTATGGGCCAGATGTGTCATGCACTAGCCACGCCCAGTTTAGCAAAGGGGGGGAAGTCCCGATATGTCACGTGATGATGTTGTGATGACCTGAGTATAAGTTCACACAAGAATCCTGAACAAAAAATGACCTGGATTTGCACAATTTTTTTACTAACCATGAACAATCATGGCTGTTCTCATCTAATTTCCTGAGGGATAAAGAATGTTGCAAATGATATTAAATTTTATGATAAGCAAATTTGCAGAACCAAGATGCACCCTTAAAGAAACGTAGGCATTTGCCTAGGTCAGCATGTCAGCAGTGGCAGAAGCAGTAAGTGACTTGGGTGAAGACTGGAAAGCAGAAAAAGAGTACAGAAAATCCTTACTGCCATCCTTGTTGCCATCTGATAGTTATTAGGATTTTGCTATTTACATCTGGTACTTGTAGCATTGGTATAACTTGCTGATACCAAGCCATTCCCAAGAAATCATTCTGAGCTACCATTGCTGACATTTGTTCCTGAGAGTGATTAATATATGCAAGTCTTGGACACCAGTGTAAGTCTTCTCCTTCAAATTAATAATATGGAGTGGAATTAGAATAGAATTCTTTATTGGCCAAGTGTGATTGGACACACAAGGAATTTGTCATTGATGCATATGCTCTCAGTATACATAAAGAAAAAATAAAATATATTCATCAAGAATCATAAGATACAACACTTAGTGATAGTCACAGGATACTAATAAGCAATCAAATCATACTAGGAAACAATAAAAAATATATAAGTCATAAAGATACAAGCAACATGGATATAGCCATAAATGGGAAGAGACAGATACTGGTACGGATGGGAAGAAATACAGTCTTAGTAGTTAGACAGTGTTGTGGGAATTAGTTGTTTAGCAGAGTGATGGCATTGGGAAAAAAACTTTCCTTGTGTCTTGTTGTTCTGATGTGCAGAGCCCTGTACTGTCGATTTGAGGGTAGAAGTTGAAACAATTTATGTCCGGGATGTGAGGGATCTGTATATATTTTCACAGCCCTCTTTTTGACTCATGCAGTGTACAGGTTCTCAATGGAAGGCAGGTTGGTAGTGTTAAGCCTGGANTATAGCATAGTCAAAATAACAGTCCATTAGTCATGTATCATTTAGTCAGTCCATTCAAGGATATTCAGTTAGCAAAAATCCGTGTAGAAATATCCTATGTCAGCTCACTTACAAATCAGTCCTTTGTTTATCTCTCCCGTTCGAGTAAAGCAGTCTGGAGTCCATGCAGCAACCAGGGATCATCAAAGCCAGAGAGAGAGCAAGCTGTCGTCTTGCTTCTTTTAAAGTGCTTTCACAACCACTCCCTAAATTACA
>BHEV01005865.1:0-19850 GCA_004319985.1 Emydocephalus ijimae | reverse complement strand
CAGGGCAGATAGTCTTTGTTGCAGGACCCAGGTCATATAGAGTCCTTCTGGAAGATGGCCGGATTTGGAGGAGGCATGTGGGCCAGCTAAGGAGGCGTTGGAACAAGATTGCCACCGAAACCACGGTCTACCCGCCGCCGGACGACCCAGTCTACCCACAGCCAGCGAACCCGCCGAAGGACCCGGACTACCTGCCGCCCGACAACGCGACCAGCCAGCCGCCGCAGAAAGACTCACCCGAGCAGTCACCAGACAGCAGTCCAGAGATGGCCGACGATCCTCTGCAGGTTCCAGTCGCCGCCAGGAAGGAACAAGTCGCACCAGCAGCCGACGAGCCTCGGGGGCTGCGGAGGTCAGGCCGTGAGCGAAAGCAGCCATCATGGCTGAAGGACTATGCATGCTCGTGGCCAGGGGGAAGGAGTGCTGTGTTCAAGGACTAGCAGCAGTCCTCCCTCTGGTCCGCCGCCAGCGCGGGAGCGCCAATCGCTCCCATTGGTTGATGCCGTTTGACAGCCGGCTATAAAAGGGAGCTGTCAAACGGCATCAGCTGTCGCCGCCAGCTGACTGTCAGTTAGCCTTGGCAGCCGCGGCGACCCTTTATTCATGTGAATAAAGTTGTTAGCCTTCAGCCTGGCTCCGTCTGATCTTTGTACCCGCCGCTCCACAACACCAGAGTTTTTCAAAATTGGCAATTTTAAGGTAGCAATAGAAATGGCACTTCAAATTATATACCACACCATAAGGCTTTACAGCATTTCTGAGCAGTTTATAAATGCCAGCATATTGCCTCCAACAATCTGGGCCCTCATTTTACTAACCTCAGAGGGATGGAAGTCTGAATCAACCCCTCAGGATTGAACTACTGGCTGTGGGCAGAGCTAGCCTGTAATATGGCATTCAAAATATTGTGCCAGCAGATCTCACATACACCAGATATGTGAACTTCAGTTACCAATGGAAGCTGGGGGATTTGGGGGAGTTAAAGTCCACTTGAAAAACACTGACCTAGACCCAAAGGTTCCTTAGGAAAAAGAATGCATGAAATCAAGGAGCACAAATTCCACCCTCCCTTTAAGGTTTACATACTTGATTGAGATAGAACACTATAGCAATAGCAATAGCACTTAGACTTATATACTGCTTCACAGTGCTTCACAGTCCTATCTAAGCAGTTTACAGAGTCAGCATATTGCCCCCAACAATCTGGGTCTTCATTTTACTGACCTCAGAAGGATGGAAGGCTGAGTCAACCTTGAGCGTGGTGAGAATTGATGTGCCAAACTGCTGGCAGCTGGTGATCAGCAGAAGTAGCCTGCAGTACTGCACTAATCACTGCACCACTGCAGCTCAGCAGGGCCTATTCACACATAGTTTTTCACTGGGTTCCACTAAATTCAGTTCTGCGCTAATTACACCAACTACAGACTAACATGGCAACAGGGCAATTTTTTGCTTGTTGGTTTGATTTTAAAGCTTTAAATACTATGCAGAGAGGAACCAGAACCCCACTTTTGCAAGGAAAGGTATTGAACTTTTTTCTCCCCACAGATAGTTTCAGTCCTGATCTCTCTCCCTCTTTCCCTCTCCCTTCCTCCCTCCCTCCCTCCCTCCCTCTCTCTCTCTCTCCCGCTGGTAATTTTTAGTTAGTTTTAAATTTTTCAACCAAACAAATTTCACATTTCAGTTCCTCGACCTGTAGTACCCTATAAGATACCTTTAATTAATTGTTTTTTGAATGGGAATAGTTTTAGTCCCCTTGTCTTCTTCTTCTTCTTCTTCTTTTTTTTTTTTTTGAAGGCCATGTAATGTTTCTACTGAGCATGAGGAAAAAGTTTTTTTTTCAAGCAATCCAGGTTCACTCAGGAAATCAAATATGGTTCTAATTAAAATTTTGCAGCAGCTGAATGTTGGCCAGGGACAAGTGAGGAAGCCATGGGAAGTGGAGCCCTGAGGAAAGGGGGAGTCGGCAGTAGCCATCTTCAGGATAGTGAAAAATCTCGCAGCCCACACTCTCCATGGGAACATCTGCCAGATCATTTGTGTTGGTTTAGCAAAAGAATTATATCCCTGAAAGTCTCCAGTTCAGCTTGATGAGGAAAGATGGATTATTTTTGTTGTTAACACAACAGGGCTGGGGGGTATTTTTCCCCTAAAAAAATCAAGTGGTGGGAGTCTCCTATTGAAAGACTACAACTGCTTCAGGCAGCGCTGTTAGAATCATCTTTGCTTTATCTCCCACAAGCAGTTCACATTTTGTTCTAATTTTAAACAAAGGCTGTTCCATGGAATGACAGGGCAGGATGGAAAAATAGTACATCTGTCAGGGAAAGTATGAATTTGAAACACATTTTAAGCATCCGATAGGTTGAGATAGACATGACGGGGATCCTCTTTCAATAGGATTGTCCAGTCACAAAATGGCTGCCTGAGATGATAATGCTAGTGCTTGAACAAAACACATTTGCCAAATGCTACCTGTCATTTGTTTATTTATATCCCGCTTTTGTTATTTTTTTTAAATAATTGAAGATGGTGAATGTACTAATTCTCTTTCCTTCTACTTTCCCCACAACAACAATCCTGGGAAGTGAGTTGGACTGAGAAAGAGTAACCTTAAGTAAGGATTAGAATTCACAATCTCCTGCTTTTAGTTTGGTGCCTTAACCCCTAGGCCAAACTGGATCTCCTAGATTTGCTTTTTCTGCTGACATCTGACCATTTCCCAGGCAAGTGGGACTATCTTCCAAACAAAGCAGTGCTCTCCAATGCTGTGCATTTTGTTTTATTTTTCCTGCTAAGAAACTTCAGGCACCAATTTGAGACCGAGAAACATTCTGGGAAATAAAGGCAAAGGCTATCATTTCTTTGAATTAAAATATTTTTAAATGTGCTCAAAATGGCCCCAAGCCTGGACCTTGGTGAGGCTTGCAGGTGCAATGTTGGGTTCCTCATGGATACATGATACACCCAGGAGTGAAGTTTTTAGAAAATATATTATGACAGATCTTTTAAATTTGCCCTTTTAAATTGTTTTTAAAGGTTTCTATGGTTGTCATAAATATTCTATGATGGTTATTGTTGGCCTGATTGTACGTCTTGTGGTTTTAGATTTGCAGTACAACGCCTTGGCAGTTTTACTAGAAAGGTGGCATAGGAATATATATTTGTTAAATCCTATAAATCACATTTATAGTCATTTGCTGTAACTGGAGAGGAAAATTCCAAAATCTAATGATGCTATTTTTTTCTGACTACAGTTGTGTCCTGATGTGATCTTACACTTACATTGTCTACTTTGTTTTCTGCTTTACTTTGTGTGAAGCTACATTGCTGGCTCCACACAATTGCTTTCATTACAAAGAAACCTACCACCTTTTGCTCATCTCCAGGGGCTTTTTCAAAGGGGGTAAAAGAATAATCAAAATGACATGTGTGAATGAAACCCCACTCCTTTTTAATGGGCATTGCATAGTGGCACTTTTGTAAAATAGGTGTGGCTCCCATTGTGTGGTCATGCTCACCATCTTGACTTTTTTGATTCCCTGGAGATGTCCACATTCCCATTTTATTCCTTTATCCCTCAAAGAGAGTGGGTAGCAATTCCAAAACCAAATTTGCCAGAGAAAAAGTACACCCTTGCACTGTATAATGCATACTTATTAAAGATGTATTTAAAGTAGAGCCTCAGTAGAGAATATTGGAAAGCTTGGGGATCTTTGAAAATATATTTTTCTAATATTAGGATATTAGCATTGAAATGGAAATCAGTCCAACTCAATCTCTTGATCTGAAATTCTAGAGATCCATAGAAATTTTGACTAAAGTTGCCTGAAGGCCTGACTACCCTATGATCACTAGATAATCAAGGGATGGATCATCACCCTTATGATTTTTTCCCTAATATTCCATCTAATATTGTCCTTGTAATCTGAATATCCAATATTTTTAGATTAGACAGTTCACACTGCACCCAGTCTCCAGAGACATTTACCCCAAACTCCTATCACAATTAAGTCATTTATCTTTATATGTGGTACTTCCATTTTTCTCAACATCCTTGATCTTTTTCACAGAATGAAATACTTGTGGCATCAACAGGCCTTTTCTTTCTGATCCATGTCAAATTCATCTGACTTTGCCAGAATGAGACCCTTCTACAGCTTCACCCAAAGACATGCACCCATGGCACTATCACTTCTTGATTCTGCTCAACATCATGTTATTTGACTCAGCCAAAAAGAACATTTTCCATCTAGGTTAAATGCAGATACCTATTCCATATATCATCCACGACGATGCATAAATCTTCATCTAAAGTGGTGCCCTCCATCTGCTTTATTTTTCACACAAGACAAACTGTTTTATTTTCCAGTTATCCAGTCTGCTGGTCCGATTTTTTTTTTTTAATATAAGGAATGGAAAGATAGGAGAAGGAAAAGAAAAGGAAAGAGATTCATGAAGAAAAATTAATAAGAAAAAAAGGCTCCTCTGAAGAGCAGAACATTGAGGAATAACTGGGACATTCGCCAAGGATAAAGAACCCACTGGCAGCTCTGTTTATTCTCTCCACCCCCACTCTCTGTCCCTACCTTCCCACACTAAGCCACATTTTATTTTCCTTGACATGAAATCAGCTACATAACTCTTGTCATTTCTGCCAATGCCCAAGAGGTCTGATCCTGTTTATGGGCCCCCTTCTTCCAACTGAACACTTCTGGCTCCAGTTCTGGTGATGACGACAGGGTATAACAAAAATGAATCTGTGTAGCCTGAAGGTTGATGGATCAGAAAATATGCAGCTGCAGCACTTAAAACTTTAAATGGGAGAGACAAGGTCAACCCAAGTTATTATTTTAGCCCAGCGAAGGTGATAACTCCCTCTTCTCTCCAAGGAAAAGAAACAAAATCTACTTGGGGGAGACCAGGAGCTGTTGAAAAGCACATCTTGGAAAAACGAACTTCATCTAGTAGATAACAGTGCTTACTGTTGCTTTAACTATTGATCCAGCAACATTCATAGTCATAGAATTTATGCCACAAGTTGTGGTTATTTAGGACTTGTTGACGCTATCGCTTATCCAGAGAAAGCTAGCCTTTAACACACATCAGCTGAAGACTGAATATGCTGCTATTAAGGAGTAAATCTCAGAGTCACAGTTGCTTATAACCATGGTCAGCATCACTGGCAATGGTTTTATGAAGTTCACAAGTTGTGGTAATGACAAAATGGCCAAAAGGTCACACTAGATAAACAAAAAGTTGATGAAACGCAATTTTTGCCCTGGTAAACAAATCCTGGATGGTGACATGTGGTGTAATAAGGCAAGATGAATAGTCTCTTAAATTTCCCTGTAATTTGCAGTTCAATAGAATTGTCTTTCCTTACTCCTCCTGCAAGTTGAAGTGCCCAGTAATTCCATTCCATTTCAGTTGAATTATTATAAAGCTTCTAAAATGGAAGAAATTAAAGGAGCAGACATAATGCATGATAAGATTACAGTAGGACAAATTAAGAAAGACATTAGTTTGTGATTTGTCTGTTGAATTCTGTCTCCCCAATTATTTAGGAAATCAGCAGCTATATCTTGAACTCAAACGTGTGTTTCCCAAGGGTCCTGCTGTTCTGGTTAAATCAAACCAAAAATGATTCACATGGATCTCCTCTAGTTCCCACTTCATCTTTATTTTCCCCATCCCTTTGAAAGTTGTTTTTTGGGACATCAATTCGGATCAATTCACTATTTCTAATCTATATCATCCATATTCACTTACAACTTAATGAGGTCTAGTTTGTATTTTAAGAACAACTATTCAAATGCTTATATTCAGATATTTTTAAATAAGTCTTTTAAAAATATTTTATTCACAAATGTATAGAGTCTATATACATTTTAAAAAAACATGCAGGTATTCACTGCCTATCAATGCTCCCACATGAAAAATAACATTGGGATTTCTAATAGCAATACGATAACATAGAAACCATTTTCTTACATATAAATGCATAGTGGATAACCAGTGTGGAGGCTAAACCTTGTGGTTGAGCAAAACATGGACAAGTCCTTATATTCTCAGAAGCAGGAAACCAGGAACTGCTGAGAAAAAAGATTTCTGGAGGTTGAATGACATGACCTGAGATTTGGGTGGCACAAGGAACTATGGTACAACAAAATCAAGGTTAATGTGGATTTTAAAAATTATCATGATAGACGTGCCATATTGAGAATTAGAAATAGATATGAGTCCAGGTTGTGACAAAAACAGCTTTCTATTTTAGATGAGAAATAATAGGCAAAACAAACTATAAAAATCATAAGAGACTAGATTTTTGTCAAAGAAAAAATAAAATAAAGTCAGAAGACTCAAGGCAGCTTAAAGAATATAAAACCACATTTAAAACAATAAAAACTAACAAAAAGAATCAAATAAATTAATATAGTACGAAAAAACAAAATCACCCCCCAGCAACTCCCATCCTTCACCCCAGTGACAGTAGATCACATGAGCCATTTAATGGGCTCTATCCTGCTCTGGATTCCCCAGGCCCACTTGCAGAACCAGGTCTTCAGCACCTTACGGAAGATTATTTGAGTGGAGGGCCAGGGGGATGACGTTCCAGAGGGAGGGAGCCACCACACAGAAGGCTCTTCTTCTGGGTCCCACCAGGTGTATCTTCCTTGGGGATGGAAACAGCAACAATCTCTGTCTCCCCAATCTGATGGCTCTGGTAGATGTGACCAGCTTTAAAGGTCACCACACCTTGAATTGCACCCGGAAGCAAATTGGCAACCAATGCAGCTCCCGCAGGAGAGGTGATACATGTGCACACCGGGGTCTGCACAAAAGCATTTGGGCCGCTGCATTACATACAAAATGCAATATATATAAAAAACAAACATGATGTTGAAGATTAATATACATATGAGACCAGAGGTCTTTCTTTTGGGACTGATGGATAGACAGGTGAAAAAAATCATGGAACTTTGTTTTTGTATATGATAATTAATGAGATAATATGTATAAAAAGATAGATTTTGTTGTGAATCAATAAATACTTAATAAAGATTATTAAGAGCTTGAAGCAAAGTGCAGGGTTCTGGCCCTGCACTTCTGATTGGCCGATAATAGCGACATCGGATTGGTCCGTTCAGGAGAATCTGATTGGCTATTAACGAGCCTCTCCCATTGGTTAATGGAGCTAGCGCTCCCTGTGTTTTCATTGGTTGAATAAGTTAAGAGTTGCCTATATAAAGGAGCCCATCGTGGCCATTGAGCTGAGCTGTTTTTCACATGTAAATAAAGAGTTTGAAGTTCACTGTTTCACTGGCTCGTCTCCATCCTTGCACCCATGCACAGAACTTAACACTGGCGACGAAGGTGGGATGTGGAGACATCAGAGCTTACTGAACAACAAAGAACCATAACCGAGCATGTGGCTGAACGCACCAATGGCGGAACCATGTCCGGCAGCGTCATACCACCCGCTCCATTCGACCCGGCACAAGAAGACTGGGACTCATATATGGATTGCTTCCAGATATTTCTGGAAACCAACAATTTGAAGGATGCCACTACCGGAAAGAAACGAGCGATATTCCTAACTCATTGCGGGCCAACCATATTCAAGATGGCAAAGGCACTAGCAAAACCGGCAGAAGTAAAGTCTATGGACTGGGACGTCCTCGAACCACTGCTGAGGGCTCACTACGCACTGACCGTGCCAACGCTCATCAGAAGGCATGAATTCTATCAGAGAAGTCAGCGGAAGAGCGAAAGCATTGCTGATTTCATCGCGGATCTCCGGAATCTGGGAGGCCTGTGCGAGTTTACCGACTTAGAAGAAGCCCTAAGAGACCGAATCGTTCTGGGATTAGATGCACCAGGCACGCAGAGTAAATTAATGGCGAAGGGCGACATTAGCCTCAAAGACGCCATCGCTGAAGCTACTGCAGCAGAAGCAACCAGGAAGTCGGCTGCCCAAATGCGCCGCACCCACGCACCGGTTCACCAACGAGCCTGCAACATTTCACCTCAGTCAGAGGGACAGCTAGACACAGCACACGACGAGGACCTCGAATCGTTGTCAGAAAGCGACGAGGAAGAGGTCCATCGACTTCGGTCCGAACGGGACCAACGCCAGAAATCGCAGTACCAATGTGCCGGGTGTGGAGCAAGCCACCCCCGGTCAGAATGCAAATTCCTCGATGCACTCTGCCATGTGTGCGGGAAAAGAGGCCATATAGGTCGTGTCTATAGAAGCAAGCGAGGACCCAGCCAGCCCTCAAGGGGGGCTAACTTTCACCATTCGACGGGAAGTCGTCCCGTGAAGCGAGAACCCGTGAACCACCAATGGAACAACCACTCCTACAGAAACAAAACTCTAAACCACCCAACGAAGCAAGGAGAGGCTCACCAAACGATCACGATTGGTCACGCCTCGTCTCTGGACGCCAAAAAGATCCGAGTGAAAGTGGCCATCGAAAACCAGCCCTGCCTGATAGAAGTCGATTCAGGATCGCCCCTCTCGATGGTTTCCTGGAAGACCCTCAAGCAGCTCATCCCCACTATCCGTAGGCAAGATCTCCGATTCCAAAGGCTCATACTCAAGGACTATCAAGGAAATCGAATCCCGGTCGTTGGATCCAGCCGAGTCTGGGTATCGTTTAAGAACCGTACAGCATTTCTACCCCTGACTGTAATCGACAAGGATCAGCCTAGTTTGTTAGGCCTCCAATGGTTCGTTCCACTTGGAATTGAAGTAGCTGGCATTCACCGCACCAGCAGCAGCGATTGGGAAGAAGATCTCGTCCACGAATTCCAGGATGTCTTCACAGAAAAATTAGGCAAGTACAAGGNACTACCGAGCCACCCTGAACCACGTCCTTCAACAAAACGCTTACCCGGTACTGGTGGTGCAACACCTCCTCCATTCCCTGGGGGGCGGAAAAGTCTTCGCTAAACTAGACTTAGCCCAGGCATACCAACAACTGCCTGTTGATGAAAAAACGACAGAGGCCCAAACAATCATTACGCACAGAGGTGCATTTAAATGTAACCGACTCCAGTTCGGAGTGAGCGTAGCCCCGGGAATCTTTCAAAGCTTGATGGAAAGGCTATTACAAGGGATAAAAGGTGTTGTCCCATATTTTGATGATGTGTTAATCGCAGCCCCAACTCAGAAAATACTAAAGGAATGCCTGAGCTTGGTTCTCCAGAGATTTAAAGACTCCGGTCTCAAAGTTAAAAAGAACAAGTGTTATTTATGTACGGATCGTGTAGAATTTTTTGGATATTTAATTGATAGTCAAGGCATTCACCCCACCAATAACAAACTCAGGGCAATCAAGAATGCCCCCAAACCCCGGAACAAGGCCGACCTCCAGGCTTTTCTGGGCCTTATCAATTTTTATAACGTTTTCCTGCCTCACCAAGCAACCGTAGCTGAACCCCTACATCGTTTATTGGACAAAAAAGCAACCTGGGTATGGGGACACAGAGAAGAACAGGCATTTTGACATGTAAAATATTTATTGACTTTTGATGCTGTTCTAATGCAGTATAATGAGACTTTGCCTTTAACGATCACGTGTCATGCATCCCCATTCAGGTTGGGCGACATTTTAAGCAACGTTTTGCCAAACGGTAATGAAGCCCCTGTTGCCTATTTCTCAAAGACGCTATCAAAAACAGAATGCAACTACAGTCAGATTGATAAGGAGGCCCTTGCTATAGTATCCGCGGTTAAGAGATTTCATGAATATGTGTATGGCTGAGCCTTTACCATAGTGACTGACCACAAACCTTTGCTGGGAATAATCGCAGGAGATAGACCAACTCCATATATATTATCTCCCAGAATGACTCTCTGGTCAGAATTCTTGGCGGCATACAATTACAAGTTGCAACATTGCCCGGGAAAGGCCATTCCCCATGCCGACGCATTGAGCCGTGCACCTCTTCCAGAGACCATTGATGACCCCGCTCCGACAGTCACAACACTGCAGATTGAGACACTTCGAACACCGCCATTAACGGCCTGAGATATTGCGATGGAAACGAAACGTGACCCCATTTTAGCACGAGTCCTCAGTTGGGTCAAGCGGGGATGGCCGTTGGACCAAATACCTGATGACTATGCCCCATTCAAAAATCGGCAAACGGAACTATTTTCTCAAAAGGGCTTCATTATCTGGGGTGATAGAGTTGTCGTCCCAGAGCAGTTGCGACCAGCGATACTAAGGACCTTGCATGATGGCAGCCCTCGCACGAAGCTATGCCTGGTGGCTGGGTATTGACAAGCAGATAGAGACATGGGTAAAAGCCTGTCACAAATGCCAGGAAGTAAGCAACGCCCCGCCGAAAGCAACCCCAATTGAATGGGAAACACCGAGGGGACCATGGTCCCGTATTCATCTGGACTTTGCGAGTCCTACCAAAGGACACACATTCTTGTTAATGGTGGATGCCTACTCGAACTGGCTTGAAATCCATGAAATGAGGAATACAATGACCGAAGCAGTCATCAGGAAACTAGACAGACTCTTTGCGACACACGGATTGCCAGACGTTCTGGTGTCCAACAACGGGCCTCAATTTACCATGCTGTCCTTCGAACAGTACCTGGCGGACCGCGGTTTCCGACATGCGCTGACTTCGCTGGTGCATCCTGCGGCCAATGGAAGGACCGAGCGCATAGTACAATTCATCAAGAAAACCTTGCATAAAATGGACTATGGCGATATAGAAGACAAGATCAACCGGACACTCCTTTTGCAGCATATCACTCCGCACAGCGTCACCAATAAAACTCCCGCCGAGTTATTAATGGGATGAAAGCTCCGCTCCCACCTTGATCGTCTACATCCATCATATGAACCTGAAAAACCACACGGTTCCAGCGGGAAATGTCGAAATTTCCAGGTAGGCGATTTGGTTTTTGCTCGGAACTTTTTGGGCGATCCGTTGTGGGTCAAGGCAACTATAGTACAAGTAACCGGCCCTAGATCGTACCGCATGAAATGTCGCAACGATAGAATTTGGAAGCGCCATATTGATCAGCTGCGTTCAAGGCAACAGTCGGGGATCTCCGAGCCCCCTGATTTCAAAACCGAGGGGGGAGGAGATAGCGAGGAAGCCGAATTCGAAGCGGCAGAAAGTTTTAGCGGTAGTAATGACCGCTCAGAGGCAGCACATGAGGGATCTGGAATGGGGGTGGCCTTGCCTCAAAGAGATGCTGAAAGCAGTAGCGACGACGAAAATTCGAACACGGAACGGGAGGCACCCTCTTCACCAGATAACGTCCTACCCCAACAAGACTGTAGCCAAATACTGGGAGGACAATGAAAATCTAATAGACAATCGAAACAACCTGCCTACCTCAAAGACTACGTGACCATACTCCTTAAACGGAACCCGGAGGGAAGGGGTATTGTGAATCAATAAATACTTAATAAAGATCATTAAGAGCTTGAAGCAAAGTGCAGGGTTCTGGCCCTGCACTTCTGATTGGCTGATAATAGCGACATCGGATTGGTCCATTCAGGAGGATCTGATTGGCTATTAACGAGCCTTTCCCATTGGTTAATGGAGCTAGCGCTCCCTGTGTTTTCATTGGTTGAATAAGTTAAGAGTTGCCTATATAAAGGGGCCCATCGTGGCCATTGAGCTGAGCTGTTTTTCACATGTAAATAAAGAGTTTGAAGTTCACTGTTTCACTGGCTCATCTCCATCCTTGCACCCATGCACAGAACTTAACAGATTTAGCAATATCTACTGTACAATGGACAGATGAAACTGGGTTATATGTGTTACTAGGAGGTTTCTTGTAACTTCATAAGGTTGCAAAGTGAATGGTTATGAGTCAAGGACTATAGAATGGACGCTTATTGGAACTTTAGAGAAAGAGATAAATTTATAAGTACACTGATTACCACTGTAAAGAAAATTGGAAGCCAATTCTTTGTACCTTTTTTCTGTTTTCTATTTTTCTTTTAATTTCCTTTCTGTACTTTTAGCTTCCTCTGATTGCTTTCTTTTTCTTTTTTCTTCCCTACTTCATGTTAGTTTGTATTTTAATCTTTTTTTAAAAAAACTTTTAATAACTTTTATTTGAAAAACAAGGAGGAGGAGGAGGAGGAGGAGGAGGAGGAGGAAGAGGAGAAAGAGGAGGAGGAGGAGGAAGCAAGGGGTCATCAGAGAATATGTAGAATTTCATCTTTTTGGCTATATGAATAAAGGTTTTCATCCTTCTGCCAGATCAGCAACAATGCCAGAATGGCATATGTAGAAAAATAGCTAAAACAGAAGTAAGTTGGGGAAAAAGGAGAACGGTGCAAAGCAGCTGTTGAAATAAAATACATAACTAACACTGCAAAAAATGGAGATCTGGGAAAAGCTAAGAAGAGATGGAAGAGCTCTCAGAAAGGGGGAAAGAGAGAATCGTGTCCCTATCCACGTTCGGCTCTATTTCAACCCATTGTTTAGCTTTCAACTCCACCCATGTGTGCCTCCTCAAGAAATTACTCCTGAAGGAATTTGGTTTTTGATAGAGAAATTTATTGTCTATTCTTGCTAAAAAGGATTCAGCTGTATTTATTTGAATGTTTTCTCTCACAGAAATCCCAATGTTATTTTTTATTTGGGAAAATTGATAGGTGGTGAATACCTGCATTTTAAAAAAAATCATATATTTAATTCATATAGACTCAACTGATTTGAACATCGCGAGCTCACATGTGAACTCTTTCTATTTCTCAGAACCTCACAACAGCTTTTAAATATATATATTTGATAATAAAAATATATATTATGGAAATATGCCTCCAAAATGAGTATTTTAGATAAAACTGCATAGATATTCAAAATTGCATATGAAAACCAACATATGAACAGAAAGCCTGTTTGATACAGTAGTTAATGTGCTGGAATAGAAGCTAGGAGACTGTGAATGAAATGAATGACATGAAAGACAAAGAAAGAGAGAGAGAGAAAGAAAGAAATTTCTTAATGTTGCCGTATTACCAAACTCTTGTCAGAAACAGTACTATTTCCTGTGAAGATCAAAACAGTGGGTGATTTGAATCAAAGATCAGACCTTTAACTCCCTTATTTATACCTATTCCTAATAAGAACACATACAGTAACTCATCTTTCACTATTTGGATTGATTCTCCTAATGCCTCTCCTATGTGATAGCATTCAGGCTCCAAATCAGTGTTTTTTAAATTTGAACTTTAAGGTATCTGGACTTCAATGTCCAGCTGGTTAGGGAATTGTGGGAGTGGAGGTCCACACATCTTAAGGTTGTCACATTTGAAAAACACTGATCTAAATGAATTCTCTTTGCTGAGACAACATCTCAGACAACAAGGCAGACACAGACTGAGACAACAAGACAGACACAGACTTCAGAGGATAATTAGAACTGCAGAAAAAACAATTACTAACAACCTGCTTTCAATCGAGGACCTGTATATTGCAAGAGTCAAAAAGAGGGCTATTTACAGACCCCTCACATCCCAGACATAAACTGTTTCAACTCCTTTCCTCAAAATGATTCTATAGAGCACTGCACACCAGAACACCTAGACACAAGGACAGTTTTTCCCCAAATGCCATCACTCTGCTAAACAAATATTTCCCTCAACACTGTTCAACAATTACAAAGTCTGCATTACTATTAATCTTCTCATCACTCCTTATCGCCCATCCCCCCCACTTGTGACTGTATGACTGTAACTTTGTCGCTTGTATCCTGACAATTTATATTGACTGTTTCCTAGTATGATTTGATTGCTTATTGTACCCAATGACTATCATTAAGTGTTGTACCTTATGATTTGTGATGAATGTATCTTTTTTTATGTATACTGAGAGTATTTGCACCAAGACAAATTCCTTGTGTGTCCAATCACACTTGGCCAATAAAGAATTCATTCATTCATTCATTCATTTATTCATTCATTCATTCATTCATCTTCATGTTGGGGCAATTGTCAATGGGAGTTATCCAAGGTCCTGATTGCTGCTCATCAAACCTTTCTAATTCAGCATGACTAAATTTCTTTGATGTCACTTATCTTAGTCTTCACCTGAGCAATTTTCATCTGACTTATTCTTCTGAACCTGAATTATTGCAATTGAATACAGTCACTGATTATTGTACTGCAACTGATTATCCTGAGTGACTCACCTTACCTTCTTTGTTGCCCTCCTACATCCTTATGACATTGGATAGTTTTCTGTCTTCACGTGGTTTTGAACTTGAGTTTCTCTGCATGCAAGAAAGAACAGAGTGAATTTGGTGATTTGAGAAAATAGGCATATTTTCAAATGCAGTGCATATTAAAATTCTAACTTTCGGGGTACCTCACCATGTGTGCTCTCTCTCTGTGTATGTATGTGTGTTTGTAATCCAATCTTAACTTCAATGCAGCCCATAATATACAAGTTGAATTTTTTTAAAAAGCATAAATTAGGGACAGTTGTGTAAATGTAAACTTTGATGTGGCTTAAAAAACATTTTTGTGGCTTTCAAAAATCACTGGAAATTTGATAGAATAACAAGTGAATCCATATGACACTATGATCTGTACAAACCTAATACTGTTCATATTCATTTCATTTGAAACAACAAGGTTTCCTACTATGTCATATTAATTCCTTACTTTGAATTCAATATTTTTTAACATTCACTTCAAGAAGAGAATCCTTCATTTATGTTAATGTAAAAGAACTGCTTCTTTACCAGCATACTTTAACAAGCATATAATTCTTCCAATATCTGGAAATTCTCTCAGTTACAATAGATATTATTAGTAAGTGCTTTCATTTTAGATCTCATGAATTTTCACTCCTTATAAAATTATGTGTAAAAAGTGAGTGTAAAGGATCAATTCCTTCTCATTTTATAGATATGCCAATTTCTTTCTATTGTTGTTATAATTGGCAATTTTAATGGAAAATAAACTGAACAATAGCATGCATTTCAATTTAGTTAGTGAAGCTTCTATTCTATTCTTAAGTAGAATATTTTTCAAATGCTAATAAGCTAATAAACATACTAAAGAGAAGCAAATATAAGGTCCAAGCCCACCTTCAATTTATATGACAAAGATTTTTTTAATTGCTATATGGATATATCGAAGTAGTATAAAAGCTAAGTTGCAGAAACAATACTGTGTGTACCATTACACCTGTATTTTTTTAAATCAAGCTCTAAAGCCTAAACACTTAGAGGGGAACTAATGCTAAAACATCACAAGTTCTTTCACACAATCATTTTTTGCAAAGCATGGGTGATTTTCCTCATTATAAATGAAACAGAGGGTGAATTGGGTCCCTGAATTCTGCTTATGAACACAAATTACAGTTTTGAGAGAACTTCAGACCAGAATTTACAAAGGGGAATACAGATTAGTGGAATCTGCTTACACTGAATACTTTAGGTCTCATATATTTCTATGTGTATCTCTCAGCATGTTAGGAATTGACCTCGGTAAACATTATCACTTGGCATTTAATAATAGTAATAATGATAACAATAACTACTGTCTATCCCAGGTTCTTGGGAAGGCACTCCACAGGTGGATAGAAATGCCAAATCTAGTCTAAAAATCTAGTCTAAAAATCTATGTTTTCCTTTAATGTATAAACTTTAGCATGGATTTTTTTAAAAATTACAAACTACTATAAAATTCAGAAAAATACAGATTTCAATGTGCATGATCACAATTAGTATTTTTCCCATAAAATATTGGACAAACATCCTTTTAACATGAAGGTGATTGCTATTTATTAATAGAATGGAGAAACAATTTGTTGACTAGAAAGAGAAAACATCCATGGAAACTGCACCCTTATTCATTTGTATTCCAGGATCCATGGAGAAAGCAAATTCTCACTGACATTACCTCTATTTTTACTGCTATACCATATAGAATGGAAAACCTTTTCTGATTTTCACTGTTCCAAACCTAATGTGAATCTTGGATTCTTAACTGATAATGTATTATGTAACAATTAGAAATCAAAGCACTGGAAAATGTATTTATGCAATACTTCATCTTATACATGTTAAGACTCATGTTTCAGGCTCCTTTCCAGTATTCTACAGTATTCATTTTTAAATTTCCAAGTCTATGCTAATGCCAAAACACAAGATAAAATAATTTTTATAATCTAACTTGCAAATTACTAGACAATCATTGGCTTTGGCAACAAAATTCTATTTACTTGTACTTTTATATGCAGCCTTTATTTTCAAAGTTTAAACATCACTTGGACATTTTATGCAATAAGCACTAAACCTTCAGAGAGCAGAAAAAATTATCCCAGTCAAAATGAAGTAGAAATAAATTGCATTACAAAATTCCTCTCTATATAGCTCTTTTGTATTGTTTCATTAGCTACATTGCATAAAGATATTACCAGAAATTGCTGAGTTTTGTATCCATGTAGCTTCACCTTGTAACTCTGCTATTTGCACAAGTGTAAGTTTCCTCTGTTTAAAGCAGAACAAAACTTGAAAATGTACAGGAGGTACCATGAATCATGTTTTTTAAAGGTTTGCACCCACTTGCTTTTGGAGACTAATGTATTTCATGAGATAAAAAAAATAGTTTCAGTTCTTAATAAAACTGAGTTTCTTTGCAAGTTACAATTATAAATTCAAACCAGAAAAATAATACAGAAGCAGAAGGATGAATTCCATAGCTGAATACAAGCTCTGTGTTAAATTTAATCAGCCCTGACTTCAACTGCTGCAGGCCATATGGAATTCCATGAGGTTTGCACTGGCACATGACTTTGAAAGTTTGGCTGTTTTAAGTAAAATTTTCTTTCAAATTTCTCCCTTGATTTGAATCTGGAACTACTTCATACTCTTTTCCAAAATGGAACAGATGCAATCTGATGTATTATTTTAAAATTTGCATAAAGAACACATGCAATTCATGTACCTCTGAGTTTTTTTAGTTCCTTCACACACATACATACACACACACACACACACTTATTGCAACTAATAAGCTTGTGTACAGTGAAAAAAACACTATAAAGAGGTGCATACTATATATATCTGGTCAGTGTCAAAGCCACTGTCCTGGATGGAACCCAGAACATTCAGGAATAAATCAGTAAGATGTATAACAGGAAAACATTTGATGAAGTGCCCTTTACATTTTGATTATCCAATTAGTTATCTGAAGATTGGCTAACATGACTGTTAAATGAATGTACAGCTAGTTCAAAAATTAGGGTCAGCATTGTTTCCTCATCCAACTGAAGTGAGATATGGATTGGAGTGTCGCACAGCTCAATCTTGTATCAATACTCATCAATGTTTTTGTTAATACTTTTGATGAAAACTAATGACATTTTGAAAACGAAACTATTAGTCATAGTTGTACTTGCAGCAGTCCCCATTAAAGACAAGGATAGTGCCAGAGAGATTAGGCACCTTTTGATCAACATGCAAAGAACACAACCAAAGCCTAGTTTGATCTCAAGCATGTTCACAATATTCTACCCAAACTAGGATCTCTAACCTAGAGACTGTAAGCCAATATGCCATTCTGTGCATCCCACAAACCAGGTGGCCCATGCAGCATAATGAGACCCATTCAAGTCTCATTTTGAGGCAAAGTGGGTTGGTTGAAGGGAATGCTTAACTTTGAGAAGGAAAGACTGAAGGGAGATATCTCATCACACTTTCCAACTACTAAAAGCATTGTGCAGAGAAAAAAAAAGTTAAAACCTTTTCTCCATTTTCTAGAATCCAATGGATTTAAGGAATAGAAAGTCAAAATCCAACTAGATGTTGAAAAAAAAAATCTGATGCAAGTGATCTGAAAGTGGAATCAATTACAAGGAAGCGATGGGTTCCCTTCAAATGAAGAAATAGCTGTTTGTTGGAGATGGTGTAATTGGAATTTCTACAATAAGCAGAAGCTGAGACTTGATGAATTCTTACAGTTCTATAGTTCCAAAACAATCAAAAAGGTGAGCAAAGAATGAATAGACTCACCAAAAGCATAATTATTTCCCTACCTCTGATCCTTTGAGAGCATTCAATACAAACCTGCTCTAGCTCAATTGGCTAGCAAATGAAGTCCCAAAGGCTTTTTCAGAACTGGACTTTCTTGTTCTTTCTTTGAAGATGTTTTGCTTCTCATCCAAGAAGCTTCTTCAGCTCTGACTGCATGGTGGGGAATAGAAGAATTTATATTTCTTGCAGACAGCTGGTCATTTGCATTCCTTAAGAGAGTCATTGAGGCCACTTGGAGGTTTGTCTGGGTCCTCCGGGTCACCTGAGTAGTGCAAATGGATGTGAAGCCTTCTTGGATCTCCTGAAAGGACCTGTTGTGGAACTGTGCTTTCTACAGGATGTTTTTCTCTACCCTGTGTACCTTCACTGTTGAAGGCAGTGTTGTCTGCATCTCAAACTGAAGTGCAAATGGTTCCTGTAGTCTGCATTTTTTCTGGAGATCCATTCATATTCCCTCACCCACTATCCAGTCAGAACAGAAGAAGCTTCTTAGACGAGAAGCGAAATGTCTTCAAAGGGAAAAAACAGGAAGTCCCATTGCCTCTTGCAAAAGCACCTTTGGGAAAACAGTGACCTGGGTGACTGAGAATCTCCACAGACATCTAGCAAATGAAGGGTTGCAAGAAGCTGGCAAAGTTGAATTCAAGGCATTCAAGCTGCTAGAAGTGCTCCTCATTTCAGAGCTGATCTGCATAAAATGTGCCATCTCTTCAAAACTGGCCCTACTATTAGGCAGAGCGACACATGAATCCTAGAGGACAAATTTTGAATTTTATAACAGAGCAGGAAATAATTAGCCATTTAATTTATTGTTCATGTTGTTTTGTTGGGCAGAGACCCAGAGGGCTTTTGTCTTCATGCACCAAAGAAATTTGACAGGGTAGTTTGTATTTTAATGAAGTAGATCATTGTACCATAAGAGAAAACACGTTTTGAGCCATCCCTCTATCCTTAATTCATAACCAAATCTATTCCAGTTGGAACTGGAGTTCATGAAGATTTCAGTTCATGAAGATTGTCTAGGACAACGGACCCTGCTACAATGGAATTGGCCAGTATTTGTCATTTTCTGCTCCAAAATTTCCCACAAAGGCGTAGTTGCCTGTGCACCAAAGTTGCATTTGTTAGAAAGTTCCATGTATGTTGGAAATATCTGAAGAAAGATTTGACAGCAGTGCCCGTTGTCCTAGACTTCAAACAGATTGTTTAGTGACCATTCGAAGTTACAATAGCACTGAGAAAAGGGACTTAGGACTATTTTTTACATTTATGACCATTGCAGCATCCACATGGTCATGTGATCAAAATTCAGATGCTAGCAACTGACTCATATTTATGACGGTTGCAGTGTCCCAGGTCCTTCTGCGACCTTCTGACAAGCATGCTCAATGGGGAAGCCAGATTCACTTAACAGCCGTGTTACTGACTCAACAACTACAATGATTCACTTAACAACTGTGGCAAGAAAGGCCATAAAAAGGGACAAAGTTCACTTTACAAATGTCTCACTTAGCAACAGAAATTTTGGGTTCAATTCTGGTCATAAGTGAAAGACTACCTGTACCTTTTAAAAAAAATGCAAAACATTTCATGAAATGATATAATCATTTGGTAAAATGAAAGAAATGATGTCAGACCTGAAGCCAGTATGGAGTTTGTTCCTCTACCACTTTATAAGGCCTTGGTAAGGCCGCACTTGGAATAGTGCATCCAGTTTTGATCACCACGATGTAAAAAAGATGTGGAGACTCTAGAAAGAGTGCAGAGAAGAGCAACAAAGATGATTAGGGGACTGGAGGCTAAA
>BHEV01005863.1:0-19951 GCA_004319985.1 Emydocephalus ijimae | reverse complement strand
ATATATATATATATATATATATATCAGCATGCAATATTGGGCATGGCAAGATAAAATAGCGAGACCAGGAAAGCTGTAAAAAGAGCTGTGCTAGAGAAACTTTAACAATGGATCAAGAGCATTGTCATGGCAATCCCAATTACTATAATTTTATTCTCATTGTAGTCTTTGGGTTTTGCATGTTTCAGCAAATAATAATGATAAGAATTGAGATTTATCTTGAAGTGTATGTAACCAAATTCTCTTCTTCTGGATGAAACTACAAAGTACATGGCCAATGGGGTCTAATTTGAATTAAATTTTATGGGCATTCAGAGGTTGATATGAAGTAAGAAATTCTCAGTGTTGACCTCTCATAGCCTCTCTATAGAGATCTTAATAGAAATATGTTTTAAATTACAGTATGTTCCAATTACTGTACATTTGTGGGACGATGTGAGCTCCCTCTATGGGCTAATTTATAGTCGACAAATTCCAATAATTCTTTTCTTATAACAAAAGACTCTGTGTAGCCTAGTGGAAAAGGTGTCTGCCTAAGGTGTCTAAGGTTATGCTCTTTTGAGCATGAGCAAAATGGCTGCCATAAGGATGTTTGAAGCTGCCACATTTGAAGCTGCCGCGTGTGTTTGAAGCTCCCGGGTTTGAAGTTGTTGGGTTTGAAGCTGGTCCGTGTGTTTGAAGCTAGCGTGTTTGATGTGGCTGACTACGCTTGTAAATTTGAGGCTGACTTTAATATTGTTAGACGGTAGGGGAGTCCTTTTCAACCTTTTCCCCATTTCTCACTTGAACTTTTAAAAAAGTTTTATTTCAACTTTTTTCACACACACAAAAAAAGCCCCTATCCTATTTTAACTACTTATGTTAGGCGAGAAATGCTGGGATTCTCAGCCATTATTGTAAGGAAGCTGTTATATATGTTTAGCCTAGGACCATAAGGATTCTTTGAATGACTTTGACTGCAGACAACAATGTGGAGAATAATCCTGGCTGTGAAACATGCTGTTGCGGCTGTATAAAAATATAGAATAAGTGCGATTAGGGACAATTGTGGCAGCTTTATAGAAGAAAGCAATAGCAGAACTCTGCCTGAGTATTGAATCTATGAAGTGCTAAGATTGGAATTAATTCCTGGCATAAGTAGTGGAGATACCTAAAAAAATTAACTAGTATGCAGTTAGCCAGAAATCTGAGGTTTGTTTCTTTCTTTGTTTCTTTCTTTTTAAAATCTGATTGGACTGCCAAGAAGAGACTTCAGTAATGATACTAGTGGAGAACATGAGCAGTATGGAAGAAAATATGAGAAATGATATCTGTTCAAATTTCTTGAAATGCTACAAACCTGGCTAAGGAATATCAGCTAAATATTTTAAAAAGGTCTATATTGAGGTCTCTTTCTCAAGAATAATTAAACTGTCATATATCTATGTTTGATGCTATTTTGGAGCATTCAGTGAAATTATCAAGAATTATCTGGAAACAGGAACTGCAGTTTCTATGCAAAATAATAACACATACCCCAAGCATTTTAAACAAAAATCAGTCGTGGTTCCTATTTTCTGTAGATGTAGAAGTTGACAATGTTAACATTCAAAGCTTTGCAGCACTTTAAAACAGATTTGATTGGTACAAATAGTACAAAATTCAAAAGTTTTTATTCTTGTTTTTCCCTTTGTTTGCTTTGACATGAGACTTCATTAATGTTAACTTGGAGAGCCACCTCCCTTAGCCTTAAGAAAGATATAATAGAATTTCTAAACTTAAGCAGCATGTGATGACCCAGAGTGTAACATAAACATAATAAAATCCAAAATGTAAATAAATGTCCTTTAATGCCTCCAACTTGGCCCCACTGTTCAATAATTCTCAGTTGGAGATTAAACTTATTCAAAAATAGTCTTCAAAAGAAAGCAATACAATCCAAACTCAATGAGCAGATGAAGGTGAAATAAAAAACCAAAACAAACTACAATGAAGGAATTTCCACAATGGACCAGGATAAGTAATTACCAACTGCAAGGAGATTACAAGGCACAGTCTGTTGGAAGGACACCAACCAAGATAACTTCAGCCCAAAATAAAACAGGCTTTGATTCTAGCTACACTGTGTTTTAAACATGTCTCTTATATACTATTCTCCCCAGCTGCAACCAATGAGGGGGATCATGGCTGCATCCTCTCTCATAAGCCAAGTTGTTTCTTTCTCAGTTCTTCCCTGTGTGCCCTAGGATGAAGAGGGGATGGGCCTGGTTCTTCCTCTGACTGCCCAGCCGGCCTCTGCCCTTCTCCAGCCTCCTCCACAACCTCCGGAGCCAAACCTCCACTCCCTGTTGGCTGTTCCTCCTTTCCCTCAGAGTCCAACTCTAACAAGGGCATGACTCAGCAGCTACATTTAACTCAATGGATGCTTATTTATATTTTGCAAACATTGAGGGCGAGCCTTTCAATTAATATATTAGGGCTGAGAACCTGCTCCTAGCATTATAATGCTGAAGAGCTTGTTGCTTGCTGAAAGCTTACCTCATTATAGTTTAAAGTAATTGGATTTTTTTCTCTGTTTTATGCTTGTTCTTCATATGTTATATTATTTGTTTTTTTCATTATGTTTCACTGTTTTGCTCAATAGTCTATCCATTTTTGTCTTTCCACAAAAATAATACCAGTGGTTTTTGAAAAAATAATATTCCTGTTGTTGTGCTGCCTTAAAATTGGAGCAGTTACATTTCTCTCAGTGGCATATCTTCTAAAAGATAGTTGAAATTCCCTGAATCTGTCTTTCAGTTCAATACCCAGACCCGTAGGAGTCTGAAAGCACAATAGTTTCTTGGTTTACCTATTCAGGATGATTGTTTGCTATCTTAGCTCACATTGCCTTCAAGGGTCTCCAGAATGATTATCTCTTTAAGTTAATAATAATTTCTCTTTACTTTCTTGTTTCACTGTTGGTAATTTCACATCCTAAGGGGTGATTATTTTTAATTATTTTGCAATGTGTCTGACATCTTTTGGTCTTTAAATTGTCCTTTACATTTATCAACAATTTCATTCTTTTTGAATTGGAAAGCTATTCTCTCTTCTTTCTATTAACATTTTAAATAAACTTTGAGACAAATACAGCCAGTAGCATGTATATTTTGTCCCTCCTGCCTGTATAATCAACCCAGCAATATATAGTCAACTAGTATAAATTGTAAAATCAAGAATATAACTCAGTGAACAAGTAATGAGAAAATATAATCCCATAGAGGAAAGATAGGTTAGATTGAGAAACAAAAAGGAAGTTGTGGAAATGAGAAGGGAAAATAGTGGAGAGTTTTTTATAATAAACATTATAAATAGTATTAGTAAAGAGGTGAGAAATGAAGGGAAAGATAGATTAGTACGGTTTGTATGAAAGCTGACAACAAAGGCAAGTACTTCTAGAAAAATTAAAACATTATATTTATCAAATCCAGACAAAAATATGCAGTTCCTTGCAGCTAATTTTTCTGTCTCCCTAAATATTAGCAAGTTGATTGCTAAGTGTTGGAAAAAAGAATATTTTTTCTCCAAATATCAACTTTTTCATCACCATGTGGAATCATAGCATACAAATCACTGACCATGAATTATTAATATATGTATTAATGAATGATATAGTTTGAATGACCAACTCCCTCATTGCATCAATGTTGCACCCACTTCATTCAACTCTGTGGAAAGATTTTGACCAATCAAATATTTTTTAAAAAAAAATTTATTAGTTTTTTAAACAAATATAAACAAACAAAACATAAAAACATCAAGCCATCTTCCATATATATATATACACATACATACATACATACATACATACAGTGTGCCGGTTGGTTTACAAATTGTTTTGTGCTTCCATTTCGTAGTCTTCAATTACAATTACATTGTATATAATCTTGTATTTTCAATCAAATATTAAATACATTAATATTATTATTAATCAATCATTTGACAATACTTTTATTCATTCATGCATTATGAAATAATCATATTTTAGTTAATTTGTTTTATGACAGTACATATTATCATCCCAAATCCATCCTAGAATCATTTTGTAGACATAATAAGAAAAGAATACATCTTTATATATTTAGTATTTTCTAAAAGTCTACATATTTCATTCCTATATTTTATTGTCTAACCATTGATAGAATAGATCCCAAATTTTATAAAATTGTTTATTATCTTGTTCTCAAATTTCAAATGTCAATCTATTCATTTCAGCACATTCCAATATTTTCTTAATGATTTCCTCCTGTGATGGTATTTTCTCATTTTTCCAGTTTTTAGCAAATACAATCCTAGCTGCTGTTAATACATTTACAGTCAGGTATTTCAAGTCTTTACTATATATTTCAGGTAAAATTCCCAATAAAAATATTTCTGGTTTCAAATCTATATGCTTTTTTGTCATTTTTTCCAACCACGTGTGGATTTTAGTCCAGTATTTTTTAGCATCCACACAAGTCCACCACATATGGTAATATGAGCCAGGTGTCTGATGACATTTCCAACATTTTTCGGATTTATTCTTGAACATTCTTGCTATTCTTGTCGGGGGAAAATGCCACCTGTAAAACATCTTATACAAATTTTCTTTATATGCTGTTGACATTGTCATTTTATAATTTTGAGACCACAATTTTTGCCATTTCTCTAGATCAATCCCAATGTCAGTCTGTGCTCTCTTCAAATCCCAAGAAAGAAATACTTAGACTTCATGGTTAAAGCAAAGTTATCCTTTTACTGGGAAATAAAGTGAAAGCTTCAGATTTAATTTCGAATCTGAGAAATTGGCACTCAGATCACTTATACAAAGGAATGGAAATGCTCCCACCCCCGAAAGACCAAATGAGTCTTCCAATTAAAAGTTCTGAATATGACCATGTGGTCATCTCCAGGTGGTGATGAGACTGCTGTCAGTTGAACTTGACATATTTTGATAAAAGTTCACAGTTGCACAAAAAGGGACAGAAGCTAGCCAAGAAATTGAAAGTTAAAGAAAAGAATCCCCCCTCCCCTTGCTAACCCAGCAAAGGAATGCAAAACACCTCCAGCTTTCTTTCCCTCCAAATTCCCCCCTCCCTCCATTGCTATTGACAGCCGAAAGACATAGATTGGCATAGCAGCAGAAAAGCAACAGTTAGAATGCAGATTATACATATTATGGATAAGAATGCAGATTATACATATTATGGATATCTTGAGGCTGACATTTGGACCCCCTAGAAGAAGGACATTAGTCCCTGTAAGAAAAAACAAAATAAACATATGTTAACATTTGTATACATCTCTAAGGTTTATCAGGGTATTTGGTATAAAAGTTCTTGAGCAGTTCAGGAGCTCTAATGTCCCTCTCATTAACCCATTCAGCATAAGACGGAGGAAAATATTTCCAAGCTACAAGATATTGGATACGACCCCTCCATTTCCTAGAGTCTAGAATTTCTTTAATCTCGAAATGTTGTTCTCCCTCAATCAACAATAGTACAGGGGGATCAGTTTGGGCCGGTCTCAAAGTACAATTATGTTCGGGTTTTAACAAACTGACGTGGAAAACCGGATGAATACGACGAAGAGTCTTTGGTGAAGTCAACTGAACAGTCACAGGATTTACAATCCGCTCAATGGGGAAAGGCCCCACATACTTAGGACCCAACTTCTTCGATTTCTGAGTAGTCTGCAAATATTTAGTCGAGAGGAATACTTTGTCGCCTACTTGATACGACATCTGCAGGGCTCGCTTTCTGTCAGCAAATTTCTTATGAGACTGGTGTGCCTTGTCCAAGGTTTTACGAGCGACTGGCCAATTAAGTTGAAGTTGAGATATCCAATTGCTCAATGATTGGACATTGGGGTTTTCACGAGAAAATTCAGGTATGGGCACAAAATCTTGCCCAGTTGCCACTTTGAAAGGAGTAAACCCTGTACTGCTGTGGACAGAGTTATTATATGCCACCTCCGCAAAAGGCAGTAGATCCGCCCAGTTGTCTTGCTGATAGTTTATGTAACATCTGAGGTATTGTTCTAGCACCCCGTTAGTTCTCTCGCAAGCCCCATTAGTTTGGGAATGGTGGGCAGAGCTTAAACTCTGGGTGGAGCCTATTAACTTCAAAAATTCCCTCCAAAAGTTCAAGGTAAATTGGACCCCTCGATCAGAAACTACCTGCTCAGGAACACCGTGCAACCTGTAGACATGTATAATGAACATTCTGGCCAACGACTTCGCCGATGGGATCTTGGAACAAGGGATGAAATGGGCTTGTTTGGAGAACAAATCAGTCGTCACCCAGATGGCTGTGTGCCTAGTGCTCTCGGGTAGATCTACTATAAAGTCCATGGAAATTTCCCTCCAAGGAGCAATTGGCCTAGCCACATTTTGCTACAGACCTGGTGATTTACCAGGAGGACTTTTTGCTGAAGCGCAAACTGGACAGCTTGCCACATAAGTCTCAATGTCCTTTTTCAATGAGGGCCACCAGAACTGCCATTTCACCAAATGTAGGGTCTTCACAAACCCAAAATGACCAGCCACTTTGGAGTCATGAGTTTGTTGTAACACTTGGCTTCTCAGGGTTTGAGGTACATACAATTTCGCACCTATCCACGCTAGACCATCTCGAACGGTGCAGTTATTCGCATTTGCCAGGAACCACTCATCCATTTTCAAAGCCTCCTTAAATCGTTCCACCAAGTCAGTGGACAGATCCCTCTCCTGGTTCCTCTTTTGCACTCTGGTAACTACAGGAGCAGCCAGTTATGTAGTGGACACGATTGGCCTTATCACTTCTTTACGGATACTGTTGTATTGAGGCATTCTAGACAAAGCATCTGCCATAAAAAATTTTTCCCCTGGGATATACTTCAAGGAGAAATTGAATCGCTTGAAAAACTGAGCCCACCTAACTTGCTTAGGGGATAGCTTCCGAGGAGTTTTTAAAGCTTCCAGATTTTTATGGTCAGTCCATACCTCAAATGGGTGCTTCGCTCCTTCCAGAAAATGCCTCCAAGCTAGTAAGGCCCAATGGACTGCAAACGCTTCCTTCTCCCAAATGGCCCATCTCCTTTCAGTGTCAGTCAATTTACGGGAGGTGTAAGCGCATGGTTGTAATGTCCCCTTCTCATTTAATTGAAGTAAAACCGCCGCCACCACCACATCACTCGCATAAGCTTGGATCACGAAAGGGGCGTCCATGTCTGGGTGTTTCAGTGTTGGTTCTGCAGCAAAAAGTCTTTTAAGCTTTTCAAAAGCAGAACCAGTACTGAAACACCCAGACAGGGACGCCCTTCGTGATCCAAGCTGATGCAGTCTCAATCACCACCTGGAGATGACCACATGATCATATTCAGAACTTTTAATTGGAAGACTCATTTGGTCTTTGGGGGGTGGGAGCATTTCCATTCCTTTGTATATGTGATCTGTGTGCCAATTTCTCAGATTGGGAATTAAATCTGAAGCTTTCACTTTATTTCCCAGAAAAAGGATAACTTTGCTTTAACCATGAAGTCTGAGTATTTCTTGCTTGGGATTTGAAGAGAGCACAGACTGACATTATTCCGAATCTGAGAAATTGGCGCGCAGATCACATATCCAAAGGAATGAAAATGCTCCCACCCCCCAAAGACCAAATGAGTCTTCCAATTAAAAGTTCTGAATATGATCATGTGGTCATCTCCAGGTGGTGATGAGACTGCTGTCAGTTGACCTTGACATATTTTGATAAAAGTTCGCAGTTACACAAAAAGGGACAGAAGCTAGCCAAGAAATGGAAAGTTAAAGAAAAGAATCCCTCCTCCCCTTGCTAACCCAGCAAAGGAATGCAAAACACCTCCAGCTTTCTTCCCCTCCAAATTCCCCCCTCCCTCCATTGTTATTGACAGCTGAAAGACATAGATTGGCATAGCAGCAGAAAAGCAATAGTTAAAATGCAGATTATACATATTATGGATATCTTGAGGCTGACACCCATATCAAAATTCTTCCCACAAGCAATCATTGTTTCTTTAACTTGTTCTTCTTCTAGTTTAATTTCTAATAAATATCCATACAATTTTTAATCACCTTTTCATCAGTACCTGTCAAAAACTTACCTAAATCCGTCAGTTTATCATAGAAACCTTCTCTTTTAGAATCTTTATCATACCTTGAACGTATTTGCGCATATGAAAACCAATTCATCTTTATACCTTCTTCCTGTAGTTTTTGTATAGATTTAAGTTCACCCTTTTCATTCAATATTTCACCATATCTAATTGTTTGTTCCTTTTTGTATATTATAGGATAAGAAAATGCTTCAATAGTCGATAGCCAGACTGGAATTTTCAAAAAACATTGTCTTTTAGTCTTCTCCCAGTTTAACCACAGAAACTCCCGCATATAATGTCTTCTAAAATACCCCTGTGTTTTCGTTCCTTTATACCATAAAAAGGCATGCCACCTCAACAACAAATCATGTCCTTCTAATGTCAACAATCTAGTATTTCTTAATGTTATCCATTCATTAACCCACATCAGATTTGTAGCTTGGTGATACAACTCCCAATTAGGCAAACCAAATCCTCCTCTTATTCTAGCATCTTGCAAAAGTTTTAACTTTATTCTCGCTTTCTTACCTTGCCACATAAATTTCAACACAATTGTATTTAAATCTTCAAAGTAGTCTTTTCCAAGCTAAATTAGAATTGTTTGAAACAAATATAAAATTATGGGTAATATATTCATCTTGATTGTTGATATCCTCCCTATTAATGACAGTTGTAAATTTTCCCATTTGACCAAATCTAGCACTATTTGCTGTTTAAGTTTGATATAATTGTTCTCTTTTAATATACTGCATCTTGTTGTCAAATATATCCCCAAGTACTTGATCTTATTCGTGACTTGAATTTTCAGTAGGTCTGCCAGTTCTTCCTTTTGTCTTGATAGCATATTCTTTGTCAAGATCTTTGTCTTATCTTTGTTTATTTTCAAACCAGCCACTTTTCCATATGTCTCTATCTTTTCTATCAATTTTGATGCTGTTTCTAGTGGGTCTTCTAAGAAAAAAACCAGATCATCTGCAAATGCTTGCAACTTAAATTCTTCCTTTTTAATTTTCATCCCTTTTATATTTTTTTCATCTCTAATATTTCTTATATCGATAGAGTCTGTCAGTTCTCCCTCTATCATTACCTTTGCTGTTTGCTTATGATATATCGCTTCTATTGCTTGAATAAATTTTCTAGCAAAGCCCATCTGTTCCAGCAGTAATAACATGAATCATCAATTCACATTATCAAATGCCTTCTGTGCTTCTAGAAATATCAGAGCCATTTGTTTTTCAGGATGTGCCTCGTAATATTGCAAAGTGTCCAAGATTACTCTCATATTGTCTTTGATTTGTCTCTTTGGCAGAAATCCATTTTGATCAGGATGGATAAAATTATTTAAGTATTTTTTAAGTCTTTCTGCCAATATTGAAGCAAAAATTTTATAATCTGCGTTTAGTAGGGAAATAGGTCTATAGTTCTTGATTTGTAATGGATCGGTCTCCTCTTTTGGAACCAGTGTAATATAAGCTTCTGACCCTGATTTAGGTATCCTCTTCTTTAACATAACTTCATTCATAACTTCTAGCAATGAAAGATTTAATGATTCTTGTAATGTTTTGTAAAATTCTGCTGGAAGTCCATCTGGGCCTGGTACCTTTCCATTATTTTGCTTCTGGAGTGCTTCAGTTAACTCCATCATCGTTATATTACTTTCTAACATTGTTTCAATCTCTTTAGGTATCTGGGGTAACTTAGCATTCTGTAGGCACTGTTTAACTCTTTCCTCATCAATATTATCTTGTGTGTATTATTGTGTAATAGTGTATCAGTGTGTAATATTGTGTGTATAACAATATTCTCTTGTCCCATAATAGTCTCAAATGATTTCCTTCTTCTCTTTACTACCATAGCAAACTTGGCCTTGATCATCTATTAATTGCAATATTTTCCTTTATTTTTTCTCCTTTCTCAATTTATATGCTAACCATCTACCTGGTTTATTTGCATCTTCAAAGTAGTTCTGTTTAGCACCTCTAATTTTCTGTGCTAATTCTTTTTTTTCTATTAGACCCATTTTATGTTTGGTTATATCCATTTTTAACTTAATGTCCTTTTTCTGTGGCATTTTCTGTTGCTCTTTTTCAAGTCCTTTATACTCATCCTCTAATGCCTTAGAGGCTAGTCTTTTCATGGTATTTCTTTTCCTTGTATAGTCTATTATCAAGCCTCTAGCATATGCCTTCATTGTATCCCATACATTCTGGATTGATGGACTGATACATTCTGTATCTTCTTTTTTGTTTTCTCTAAAGAAAAAAGCCAGTTCTTTCTCCATCCACTGTGTGAAGTCTTTTTCCTTTAAAATAGTATTGTTTAACATCCATCTGAAACTTCTTCTTTGTCCTTTCCATTTTATTGTCATTGGATTGTGATCTGCCTAAGTATTTGTTTCAATATTTATTTCTTGAATATTAGTTTTACAATTCTGTTGACATCCATATCATATCTATTCTGGACCATGATAAACGTCTATTTGAGTAGAAAGTATATTGTTTCATTTTAGCATTTCTTTCTCTCCATATATCTTTTAAGTTTATTTCATCTACCATTTAAAAAAAAGATTTAGGGAGAGTCTTCCATTTTGCTTTGTTGTTTTCTGTGCTGTATAGTCCAGTTTATTGTCTACAATTCCATTAAAATCTCCCATCATAACAATATTAGCATGGTCCAGTTCAATTATTTTCATATGTAATTTTTTATAAAATTCTTCTTGATTGTCATTCGGGGCATAGATTGCAATCAGGAATGTTTTTGTATTATTGTCCATTATTTCCACCATTAGTATTCTTCTGTCGTCATCAGTATAAATCAATTTTGCTGGGATGGTCTCTTTAATATATAAAACCACTCCTCTTTTCTTGCATTGTGTCAGGGAAGTAAATATTTTCCCTAATTTTGGCTGTATTAACAATTGTTCATATTGCTTTTTAATATGTACTTCTTGTAGGCAGATTATATCAAATTTTAATTTATCTAATTTATGGAAGGTTTTCCTTCTTTTAACGGCTGAATTAAGTCCATTTATATTAATTGTAATCAATTTTTTCTCTTCCATGGTTATATTTTGTAGTTGGGTTTGATAGCTCTCGTGGGTCTTGATTCACATTGTCCTTTGGCTTCCTCCGTTCCACCTACTGCACCTTCTTCTTTTTCAGTTGTCATTTGGCAGTCCTCTTGGAGTTCAATTAGTGAAATTTCTTTTTGTACCTCTTCCTCTTTCCCTCTGAAAAATTCTGTGTAAAATGATTCAGCTTTCTCAATTGAATCAATTCTATATCTCTGTTCTTTCCATGTGAACATTAAACCTTCTGGAATCAGCCATCTATAATTCACCTCTTTTTAAAGTTGAATTTTAGTCAGAAATTGGTATTCTCTTCTCATCTCTCACTCTTCTGGGTACTTGTTTCAGGACCACAATCTCCTTATCTTTGTATTTCAATGTTTTCTCTCTTGCCACTTGCAATATTTGTGTTTTAATGGCTTTCTTTGTAAATCTGATGTGAACTTCTCTTGGTAAGCTATTTCTCATTGCATATCTTGTGAAGACTCGATAGACCTCATCTATTCCATCCATCATCTTCTCTTCAGTTATTTCCAAAGCTTCAGCCAATATTTCTATCATTATCTCAGCTAGATTTTGTCCTTTTTTCCCCTCTATATTTTGGAATCTAAGATAAAATTCTGATCTGTCCATCTCCCATCTCAGCATACCACTTTTATCTTGTTAAACCACAGTTAATCTGTTATCAATATCTCCAATCTTCTTGTCTCTTTGTTTATCTTCTTCTTCAATTTTTTGGAGTCTCTCATCATACTTCATCATCATTTGTTGGATGTTCTCCATTTTTTCATCAGTTTTTCCTGTTCTTTGTTCAATATTCTCTATTCTCTTTTCAATATTCTCTGATCTTGTTTGAATATTTTGAATTCCTTGCATAATCATCTGCAGGGTCACTTTTTCTTGTTCTTTTTCTTGCCTTAATATTGTCTGTATTGAATGTTGTCCTCCAGATGGTGGAGAGGAAGAAGTAGAAGTTGAGGAACCAGGAGCTGTTAATTTCCTACTCATTTTGAGCAATTTAAAATCTTCAGGTTCTTCTATACCTTAATCCAATTGTGAAATCACCAATTGCAGTTCCAAATAAAAATAGTAGGAAAAAAGAAGCCAAATAGTAATAATAATAAAAAAACAATTTCTTCAGTTCTTTTATACCTTAATCCAATCTATTGGTTAGATAACAGTAAAAATTCAAAAATGAAGGAAAAGACCATAAACACACACAAAAAAGAAAAAGTTGTAAAATCCTAAAAAAGGCAGAAAAGTGAAGAATAAAAAGCTTAAAAAAAGAAAGGAAATATTCTTCAGGTTCTTCAACACCTTAATCCAATTAAGAGGTCTCAAATATAAAAGGATGCATAAAAAAAGAAGGCCAGAAAGAAGGCCAGAAAGATACCCCCCCCCAAAAAAAAACCCAATATGGAAGGTAGATGGAAAGAGAAAAATACCAGGAAGGGAGAGAGAGAGAAAAGGCTACTCCCTTAAAAAGAAAAGGAAGGGAATCATTAATACTAAAGCTTTTCCTTTAAAATAAAAAGCAAGTGTAGAAATTTAACTTCCGAAGACAAGAAAAAAACAAAACAAAGACAAGTTCCAAAGAACCAAAAATCCAAATAGCTGTTACAAAAAGTGAATTGATGAAGAGGAGTAGCACAGCTTAGAAAAAATAAAAAGGGCACACTGCACTTTGTTTAATTATCCAAGGCTCTTGTTGTAACTCTCTTCTCCAGAGACTTATCACCTTTTCTTTTCCTATAAGCTTCAACACCAGACTCCAGGTGTTGATAGAAACCCAAAAGAGCACCTGCAATAATACTCTCCCATGCTCTTCCTTCTATCTTCCTTCTATCATTGCTATCAAATAGCAATGTCCTTGAAAAAAAAATCTCAGGTCTTTCTCAGCTTTGTCTGGTCAAAAGAGAAATAAAATATTTCCAAGCCTCTAGTTGGCAGTGTTACAAAGTTTCTTTTGCTTTCACTTTCCCCCTCCTTTTCCAAGCAAAATATAATAAGAATTAATTAAAAAAAGAAAAAGATATTTCAAAAAATAAGATCACATGCTGTATCATCGCTATGCCAGCTCCACCCTCAAGATATTTTGACCTATCAGAGGAGTTCCGGTTTGTAGTGCTTCGGTGGCAGGCAGGAATCCGCAATTGTGCAGTTTCTGCCTGCGCTCACCACCCAAGCCTGTCGGCTTTGGGGCTAAACCACCGCGTAGAGGTGGTGAAGACAGGGGAGACCTGGCAGGGTTGAGGGGAATCGCACCTCTCCTCCTCAGCTGGCTAAACTCCCTTTTCCGAAGGCGGTAAGAGCGGTGGTCAGAAATGGCAGCCTCAAAGAAGCACTCAGCCAGAAAAGAAAGTGCAGGAGGAAGTTAAGAAGTGAAAGTTTTGGCTGACCGGGATAAGAAGCAACAATCAAGGTATCCTGGAATTTAAATTTTTTAAAAAGATACATCGTTCCCAAGGAAGATTCGAAAGCAGCGAATGAAAGTGAAAAGAGAAAGGTTTTTTTTCACTCTCCTTCCTAATGTTGACAGCGAACAGAAATGAATGAGAAATCCGAAAAACCCACTTTGGCTTCAATAGGTAATAAAACTGGATAATTAAATGTCAAGGGGATAATAAGGATTTCTGAACACTGAAAAAAAATTTTTTTCTTGCTGTAAGTGGGAAGGGAGAGGAAAAGAATAAGAGTAGGGTTCAGAAGGAGGAGACTGCCTAGAATTTAAAATAATCTGTTTAAATCCTAACCAGACTTCTAAAAGATACATTTTAACTGGAATCTTGTAACTAAACAGTAACTGCAGGAAGAGAAAGTGAAAAAAGAAGAAAGTGTCAAAAGAAACAGCTTGTGTGTATCTGGATTGCTTGGTGACTTTGGGACTTTTGGAAATTATATTTGAATGACTAAAAACACGAGTAGTTGTTTGAAAAAAAATTTTTTTTACAATGGCATCTCTTGTGGATGAACTGAAAATGGAATTTAAAAAATACAAAGAAGAGGAACAAGAAGGGAAGGACTCTCTTGGCTCTCTTTTTCAATTCTTAGAAATGGTGATCTATACCTATGAGAAATTACAAGAAAGAACAGCGCAACAAGAGGATTGGGACAAAGAAGAAGCCATCTTTAACAAACAAGTAACTTTACTTGGGGAAGAAAGGGGAAAGGAAGGAAAGAAAATGGAGACTTTAAGATCTAAAAAACAACCAAAAAAGGGAAAAATAAGGTGAAAAGTGGATATAATGTTAGAAAGCAAGAGAAAGGGGGAATACAGAAGAGGGAAATGGAGGTGGTGAGACAAGGGGGTAAAAAGGACAGAGAGAAGAAGCAAGGGAGGAAGGAAGGGAAGAGAAACTTCAAAGATGTGGAGCAAGATGTAAAGAAACAGGACTTATTTAGAGATAATGGGTAAAAACTTAACTGAAAAAAATGATTCTGCAAAGGTACATAAGATTGTATTGTTATATTTGTATTAGAAATAATGTTAGAAAATTGGAAACAACATGTGATTAAAAAGTGGGATAAAATATTTAGTGTAACTCAGTGAAATTTTTGTGAACAAAAGAAAGGAAATGAAATAAATGAGAGAATTGAATTAAGAAGGAATGGGAACATTTTAATGACACAATGTTTTAAAATACAAGTGAAGTGGGGGGGAAATAATTATGGAAAGTTTATAAGTGTTTCCATAGAAGTATGATACTTATTTGAAAAGTAATGTGTAAAATGTTTAAGACTTAAATGAATATTAATATTAATGATAGATTTGAATTGGTATGGATTGTTATTTTAATTATATTATTATATATTTATAATTTTTTCTCTTTTTAAAATATAGTGTGTAACTTTAGAAAGTACTAAGCAGAATCCAAATGGAAGTTATGTATTATACTAAGTGTTATAAATTTCGGGGAAAGAGATAAAGGCGTCATACTCCAATCAGTGATTACAGGAGAAATTTTGTTTAATGAGAAAAGATAATAGACAGCTGGAAACAGGACAGACAAAGAATATCAGTATAATGATTTGAACTGAGATGAGATAAATAAAATAAAACTAAGAAAGTTAAAAGAGGGGAGAAGCTATATAGAAAATGTAGAATGGCAATAAGATATGGAATGGTATATAAAATGAGCATGAATTTGAATTTGTGTCTGTACGAAGAGATGTAACCCAGGATCAAGCTGCTTTCAAAAAAGATGTTTTATGTTTTTATGTTTTATGTTTTGTTTGTCTGTGTTTGTTTTTGAAAATCAATAAAATTTGTTAGATAAAAAAAGATATTTTGACCTATCAGCCTTGAGAATATAATTTTATGCAACTAAAGAGGGAATCTCTGAATGTTATAGAGAAATTTTAAAGTTCTCATAAACCTTTGAAAGCAGTTATCTCAATTTATTCTTAGCATTTTCAATTCTTTGTTGGAACACATTGTTTTCTGTATTTTTACACCCAATGTCAGAAGTATTAGGGGTTTATTAAAGATTTTGGCTTCATTCCCTGAAGGTTGAAAAGCATAGTTATTTTGTGAAGATGTCTCTTTTTAGAATCAGATTAAAATTATAACTTTTGTGTGATTCTTCAGCTTGGATTCAGCTTTTCCACATACATGCTCATTCAGTCTGCTTAGGTTGATTTTCTGTCACTTCACCCCCCTTATATATCCATCCTATTTTTTGCAACTGAATTTCTGTATATTAGCAAACCTGCTCATTCCTTGGTTTATATGTGTCAGTTTTAAGTTTTACATTGCCAGTTTCTTTCATTAAGGAAATGACAGTACAACAATATAGATTACAGATAAAAATGCTTTTGTTTTCTGAATTTGACATGGACTTGGGTCCTAGGGAAAGATATTCAGAAGAACCATTGAAGTTGTGTATAGGGAGAACTTGTCAAACAAAAGTCTTTTTTAAGTTCAATGTTACAATGTCTCCCCTATTTCTATGATTATAAGTGATATTATACAGGTGAGAAGCTGTCCTTTTTTGTCCAGAATTAAAGGTGTCATGCCGTGTTCTGAGAATCCGGAATTGTCTTGCAAAAAGAAACAGCACTGTTGTGTATTAAGCCTGAGGTTTTCTGCCTTCAAATCATTTGTTGTGCCATTCTGCAGTGATTGTATTTTAAATAGACCAGTATTCAAAATTAACAAACAACATGTGATACTCAGATATATTAGTGCTTTGGAATTTAAATACCAATAAGGATGCTTTTATTTATGTTTTCTTTTATTTTTTTCATATTCATGAAGGTATATTCTTCTCAGGATTCATGAAGCTTTTTTATGGCTTATGAATCTATTCAGAAATTGTGAAAAACATCTGTAATCATTTCTAATTTTTTTAAGAGAAAAGAATATTTGGCTTGTCTGTATGTATGAATGCTTTGAAACAAATTAGGCAAAGTAATACCACTTGTAATCATGGAAATAAACATGGATCACTTACATGAAATTTAACTATGTGTTCTAAAAATAGATAGAAAAAGACTCCTGTGAGACCAATTTGTTGTACAAGTTGTCCTTATATATAAAACCTCAAAACTTTCCCTAGGACATGAGTTCACATCAAATTCAGAATATACATGTAAAAAAGATTAAATGGAAGTGTTTAATCTTCTCAGTTTAAGATTTCCAGACCACCCATTTCCTAACCCTCTGTGACAGAAGTTTAAATGAAATTGGAATACTTTCAAGCTGTCTTTTCCTTTTTAAAATATCCTAATTATGGTCCTGTATTTAATGCTGTGTTTCTATGACTTGCTGGAAAAGTTAGCCATTCAGTGTTCACACTC
Organism: Emydocephalus ijimae; assembly: GCA_004319985.1. NCBI lineage: Eukaryota > Metazoa > Chordata > Lepidosauria > Squamata > Elapidae > Emydocephalus > Emydocephalus ijimae. The sequence goes on along the minus strand of BHEV01005863.1, from coordinate 2,988 downwards.
TAAGGGCACCAAAAGAATAGTCTTTGTGCCTACTCCTAGGTCCTACACTTAGTTCATTTGTTCATGAACAGGTTGTGAATTATCAGAGGTCCTATTATTCATACTGATTGCAGGTATTTTAGTGCTATTCCTGATGTTTTAACAATACCAATGACTTTATGAATTTCAAAGGAACAACTAGTTTTTCTTTCTCTGGAAAAATACCAAGGCAAGAAAGACCATATGTCAGATTAGATATGACATGGCTTCTGTGTTGTGCAAACTGTCAGTAGATGGGTTGTTCTTTTGGCAGTTTAAAAAAGACATCAGAAAACCTCTAATAAAGTATTTTTTCCCAATCAACACTGGCTAGTCCAGTATTCTCTATGCTAACCAGCAAGAATTTTGAACCTTAATTTTATCTATTGCCTGTGTTTTTATTATTACTTGCTTATTATTGATTTTTCCATCTCTCTTGTAGTTTCCATGGGTGCCTCTGGTTACTAATTTCCATAAGATAAATTTCCTCAAGATATAACTTTTGCAATTTAATTGAGAATACACACACACACACAAACTATTCATATATACCGCTTGACCATCTCATAATGAAAGTGCATACTAAAAGCAAAAGATAAAGATAAAAATATAAAAGAATTACCCATGATAGTATCAATATTAATGTTATTACTTTCATGGAAGTTCTTTTGACTTTTTCCAAAATTTCTTGTATCCCAAAACTACCACTCCTTGTGAGCATGCTGACACATTTCAATTTTTGTTTTACTTGAAATTCAAGCTACAAACTAGAAAAGCATTGATGCTTCTGATCCCTTTCCTTAAGTTGATCAAAACTGAATTGACATTCCACAAGTTAAATTTTGTTGGAAAAATTTATGAGAAGCTTTTTAGTAACAATTTGATACGGGTATATAGAACTTTCTCTGAATACTACAGTATGCAGTACAATATCAGAGAGTGCCCTGTAATATATATTACTGCTGTCTCCAACTGGTTGGCTGGCATAACGGGGGCTTTAGGACAACCCTCTAAAGGGCATAAGGATGGTTTTACATGATGCATTGGGTTACTTTTTTCTTGTTGAATTATCCGCTTAGACAGGGGCAGTCCCTGGTGGATTTTACATGGAGCATGAAATTTGAAAGCTTGGAATCTGTCTGGAATGTAAACAAAAAGGAATAATTTATATTTAATTGGTCTAAACCTACCTTTCCTAGGTCAATAAGAAGAGGAAAAGCAGCAGCATTAATCAAGATAAAATTATCAGCTGATTAATCAGTGTTCTAATTACTGCATAGTTCTTCCTCTTTTCAATTTTAATTACTAAACTTCATTGTCTTTTCCATATGGCCATCCTGCTTTTTCAGTGCATTTTCCACCTCCCTTCTCCTGGTGAGATCATTAATATAAAAAATGTACATTCAAAACACTACTGAAAGCATAAAGGATTGCTGGTGCTTTTTAAAATATACAGCCAATGATGCTATATATAAGAGAAGCTTGCAAAATGTATTAAAACTAACTTAGAAACAAAGCTTTAAAATGTGCTTTTGATGGTCAAGGCAACATTTTATTCTTAGCACTGGGCTTATTCCCACAACCATCTGGACATAAGATGAATATGAGGAAAAAAGCCTCTGTCCTCAGTACAATATATGGTAAATCAGAATTGGAGCTATATAAAAGCTATTGGGTTACTTTTTTCTTGTTGGATTATCCACTTAGACAGGGGCAGTCCCACTATGGATTCAGTGGTGGGATTCAAAAAATTTTACTGCCGATTATAGGGCATGGCTTAGTGGGCGTGGCTGGGGAAGGAGACTATAAAATCTCCAGTCAGAGGTGCTATTTGCCAGTTCTCTGAACTACTCAAAATTTCCGCTACTGGTTCTCCAGAACTGGTCAGAACCTGTTGAATACCACCTCTGTATGGATTCCTTGGTGCTCTCTAAGCTTGGTTGTTTTCTTATAGGCATTTCATAGCCCTATACTCTAAAAACTATAATCTTCTTTGACTCCAAATGGTAGTGAGGGATAAGCTGAAAAATAGGAAGACAAATGTTAACCTGTCTTTAACATTATCAGGGATCAACTGTCATGCCCTTCAGACAGTCAGTCATGCAAATACTCCATTATATTCTGTATTGAGAGCTTACTAGGCAGATTCCCCACCCCCATATTCCTTATGAACCCAGATAGCTATGTGGATAAGCCAGGGGTGGGATTCAAAATTTTTAACAACCAGTTCTGTGGGCATGGCTTAGTTGGTGGGCGTGGTTTGGTGGTCATGTGACTGTGTGGACATGGCTTGGTGGTCATGTGACTGACTGAGCGTGACTAACTCAACATCACTTACATTGAGGCATGCATCTCCTCACCTGGCCTCTCATGACTGTGGGGATGCTGCAACATTTGTAAATGTGAAAAAGGGTCATAAGTCACTTTTTTCAGTGCCATTGTAACTTTGAATGGTCACTCCACACAAGCAAAGTGCCAGCAAAAGAGGGAGGAAAAACTCCAGAGAAGTTCCTGAGACAGGAAGACTAGTCCTGCCAAGAATGTAATAAGGAGTAACGGAGAGGCAGTTTCTGAAAGCAACACCAAAATGCTTCCTTCCTGCCTTCCTTACAAGATTAGGTCAGTAATTTCTTCTAACAACCGGTTCTCCAAACTGCTTAGAATGTTAACAACCGGTTCTAGTGAATTCCTGCGAACTGGTAGAATCCCACCCCTGGGATAAGCTCAGCATTACAAAAACCTGCTTTGATTTTCAACTGTATAGCAGTTATCAGCTGTACCAGGATTAAATGAATCAACAGGCCAAACATGTTATGTCTCTCCTTTCCAATGAGGATGGAAAGTCCACAACTCTGACAAAATACAGGCAGGCAAGAAGATTCAGCAACTATAGTGTTGTGTATACAATAAAATGTGAGCTTGAGGTAAAGTGCAGGGTTCTGGCCCTGCACTTCTGATTGGCTATCAAGC